>JAUPMG010023655.1:0-15021 GCA_031762675.1 Pachysandra terminalis | reverse complement strand
GATATTGTTACCTGTTCCAATCAACTGAGAGAAATTGCAGGTTGCGTTCTGCAGATCCCGATAACTGAAATGCAATGGAGCACCAGACACCATTAAAGAGCATTCAAGAGCTTTCTTTAGGCATCTCCTCTTGTTAATGCTGTAATATAGTAGAAACAAGAGGAGGCCAAGAAGAAGAGTCATGCAGAAAACAATAGGAAGAACCAAAACTTTTGTACGGCGGCCATTCTTAGACCCTTTCGATCTATCCCCGGATCTTCTGGTATTCCATCCTGGTGTTGTTGAACCATTAGCTGCAACCTTCATGAACAGGGTAGAACCAGGATCCTCAAACCCCCCAAAATCCAAGCTCCTCAAAATCCAACAGTAGGCCTTCTCTTCATTTTCATTAAGCCCATAAACCGAAGCAACACAATCGCAATCAGATAGACAAGCGTCGTCACACCTCGACACTGTCGAGATATCACTGTAATTTGCTACCACTGATGATTCAGAGAAGTAGTAATTGGTCTGTGACACTGTTATAATCTTGAATTGGGATGTTGAATTCTCATGTTGCTTATCACAATTCCCTGTCAATGATAAGTTTGCCGAGCAACCGATGTCCGCTGCCGCCGGAGAATTCCCCGGCAAGCAAGTACAACTTGCATTGGTTTTGCTACTTTCCAAATTATCCAAATTACAAATCCCATTACCACATACTCCGGCGATGTCGCAGGGGTTCGACACTGCCGCCCACTCCGGTACCCATTGGCGAGATCCATTAACATCATTATCCCATCGATACAGACGTAAATTCCCATTCGTTTCGAGTGCTATCCGCCGGGGAACCGATCGGTGGACCCATTGATTCCCGCCTCCGGTTGACGACAATCCACCATCATCACCATCATTCTTGTACACATACACAATTCCATCTGATGATGAACCATACACAATGACAAAACTTCCCGATTCATCCAAAAGCGCGACTACTTCGCCGGTCACGTTCGATATATCGGGTCCTGACCAGTAAGAGTAGTTAGCATCAGACGCCGGAGGTGTATCATAAGGTTCCGGCAAATTGTACGTCAGTGCAAGGCTTAACGAATTGGGTTGCTGGAGCATCTTGAGGGTGTAGTAACCGCCGTGTGACGGTGACTTTGACGCCGTTAGCTCTAATGACACCGTTAAGGATTGGTCAGGAAGGAGCGTGTCGGAAGGATGTGAGAAGCTTTGCCATACCATGTGTAGACTGGCGTTGTAGAGGATGAGGTTGCCCGAATCTGACATAAGAGCTGAATTCACGCCGGCGCCGGAGGTATTTGAGGTCCAGACGGTGTTTCTGCCGTCGACGAGCACGAGATTTCCGGTGGTGTCGAGCTCCAAGATTGAATCTTTTCCGACGGGAGAGTTTCTATTGAGGTGATTGAGAGAAAACGAAATCGTTGGCTAAAGTTTAAGACCTGCAAAAGCCTTTCTAATGACTAGCGATGGAGAAATCCCGAGTCCGCTTTGGCTGTACATAGTTAGAAAATTCGGGTTTGTAATGGGGGGTATATTTGTAACTTCATATCATACACGTTTTATTACAAAAATGCCGCTCATCACAAAGGAAATTAAGACTGTGAACGAGCCGAGCTAGCTCGGCTTGGGCTCTGGCTCAGCTCGTATGAGCCGATCTTGAGCTTAGTATTTAAGCTCGCGACCTAAGCTTAGTTAAACTTGGCTCTATTTAATATTTGATATATAAACTTTTATATATATATATATATATATAAAAGTTTATAATATCAAGCATTAAATACAAAGTTAGTAATAGTAGTATTCTTATATATTAAATACAAAATATTAAATAAGTTTAGTTGTTTTTAAATGCAAAATTAGTAACAGCCTTATATATTAAATAAAAAGTATTTAATAAATTTAACTGATATTTTTTTGTTCAGCCTTTTACGAGTCGAGCTTTTGTGAACTAAGCTTGAGCCTTGAAAAAAATAACGAGCTTAAGCCCGAAAACTTTTACCTAGCCTGAGCCTGAGCCTTGTCCAGATTGTATGAGCCCGAACTGAGCTTTTCCCAGCTCGGCTTGTTTACATCCCTAAAAGAAATTATTAGGAGAGAACTTTGTCGAACCAGGTTCAATATAAGGTATAAGAGGTATTATACATGTTTAAATCCGAGCCGACCCGATTTTGAGTCCAGACCAATTTATATTTTTTTTAATATTTTATTATTTTATTAATAAAAAAATTCGTATAATCTTTATAATTATCAATATTTAACAATTTTACTGCATCAATCTTTCGAAAAAAAAAATACAGAAAATCATAAAATCAAATAGACATATAATGAAATAACCTTAAATACGCATAAAAGAGTTAAACCTAGCCCAATTAAAATCGGATCGGCCGAGCTTATACATGCCTAGCCCAAGCTTGGCCCAAAGTATTTCGGGCTCTATAAATCCAAGCCTGATGAGCCCGACAGGCCCATAAATTGGACTTAAACCTAATTAAATCTGGGTAGACTCATCAGGCCTAACCGGACCCAAATTGCCCCCTAGAAATTACCAATGGCATGGCTGCCTTAACGGGTCGGGTTGAGTTTGGGCTCGTTAATGTATTCACCTAAAATCTTTATTTGAACAAGATTAACTATTGAGAGATCACGGATTTATAAACATATAAACCATGATAACTATTTGACGGGTCAAACCGGTCCAACCGAGAACCGACCTGTTTATTAACGAGTTAAAATTCCCAACCCAGAACTCACCCATGAGCTGAGAATTAACTAAACCATCCTCCAACTTACATAAACCGAAAACATGCTTAGTAGTTAGTTCAGAGTTAAAGGAGTTATTACCTGTTAGGTGACCAAACTAGAGTTCGATCCCCAGGAAGCTCTGCATACCAAATTGCCAATTGGAATTGATCTTTCGACTCCCCCGGAGTAAACCCGAAAGCAAAGGTTCCGTTCTCAGAAACCCATATTTGTTCTTCCTTAGCCGACAATCTCGAACCCAGACTAATCTGGCTAACCACACAGATCCCTAACTCTGCGAAAACGAAGAACAAGAACACAACAAGAGAATAACAAGAAAAGGAAGAAGAAGAAGCCATAGAGACTAACTGGTTCAGAAAATTCTCTCCATGAAGCTTGGTTTTATAATATTTATGAAGTATCTAAGTATCATAACACACGTGTACAGTAGTGGGTGAGCTAAACGTTGAATTTCCATCCAATGGCAGGTCAGAGGATTATTGGATATGGTGGCACGTGTTTATTTGTTTTTGGTTCTTACATATCAGTTGTCAAACTCAAGCCAATCTATCTCTCAGGCAAATCACTAAGATGTGTTCACATTCCCCTGTAGTGGCGGTTTAGGCAAAACATATCCATCTGGACTGGCCATGTCAATTTTAGCCACGTGTATTGATGACATGGCCAGTCCAGATGGATATGTTTTGCCACCTGTACATTTTCAGAACAACCAAAGTGCCAAAAGCAATGCATCTCACTATGATATAATAATATGCATAAACTCACTGTCTGGGATTCCCAGTTATCAAAGAACAGCTACATGCAACAACTCCATCAGCATTGACATTGGAAGCAAACAAATCTCCAATTTTTCTTCGTAGATGACGTGGATTTAGATTTTGAAGCTCATTAGGCTGGCTCTACACTCATTTTGAGCTGTTTTATACAAATTAATGGATATTACTTGTTGACTTGAACACACTAACACAGTGATTTGGGGCCAGAAATTTAATTTTTAGGCTCTGTTTGATGTTGGCTTGAGACAGGGACTGAAACCCCTGGTGTTGAAAAAATGTCCTCTAGTCCATATCACTTCAGAGAAGAAAAAAGAAAAAGAACAACATCAGCAACAACAACAAATATGAATGATATGAGGTGTAACCCAATTTGAATGGTCGAGGCCTCCCTACAAAGAAATTGGTACAATTTTTTTGTTCATGATCAATACCTTGCATTCATAGAGCCTGAGTGCTCCACAAAACCGAAGCACCAACCGAGGTACTGCTTTGGTTAACCGAAACACCATCTTCGGCTAACCGTAGACAGCAGAATCTTACAATGATCAAGGTTCCCGGAAGTAGCATAGCTTCAAATATCAATGTTTGGGTGAAGGATTACTTGATCAAGGGAAATGTGTGTGTGTGTGTGTGTGTTTGTGGGGGGATGGGATCTGATTCTTAGGAGGAAAAAAAAGTGAGGATGGAGTGCAATCTTATTGAATTTATGCCTGGCGGCAATTGCGAGGTTGATTTGGTGCGAGACGAACAGCATAACCTTTGAAGGAAAGGAGTCAACTATTCAAAAGCTGATCGATACGGTTTTGGCATTACTATTTTTCTGGGTCTCTAGCTTGCAGATTTTGACTGTAATTAAGGGATGTTTTGGGACCAGGTCAGTACCATAAAGAATAGAGTGGATGTGTGTGTGTGTTTAACTTCTTTGTATGTAATTTTGGTCTTGGGTATAGCTGTATAGGTCAAGAATATAGTCTTACTTTCCTCTACAATACAATGAACATTTTACCAATAAAAAAAAAATCACAATGACCAGTCTGTTCTACATTGAATCCTGTATATACCAAGAAAAAGAGTAAAGGACAAAGACAACATGGCTACCAGAAAGCGTTTTAATCTTTTATATAATATAGTGGGACTTGATCAAGAGAGGGCCACAATAAACAAACCCTCCAGTTGTATGCTTCTCACAAACGGAAACAAGAAAATTAATTCTTTCCCAAGTAGATCAAGACTACTTAAACTTAAAAAGCTATTATCCTCTAAGCTCAAACTAAGTTGAATGTAAGCAACATGACATGTACAGAGAGTTACAAAATACTATTGCGAATAAAAAGCTTCACTATAGTTGAAACTTTCATGACTTTGATGGTCATCATCTTCCCCACTTGAATGATCAGATCTTCTAAATTCTGGAAAATTTCAATATGAAAGTTCCAAAATCCAGAGGTAGTGTCAACTCGAGTTTTAATATTTAGATAAATCAAGATTGACGGTTAGACAAATAGTGACCTGATCAGGCTAATTCATTTCTGAACTCAAAGTTTCTTAACATCTAGGATGTTGTTTCTTCTTTCCAAAAATAAAACAGAGCCAAGTCCAACTGTAGTTGCAGACTTGGAGGAAATAGAACATGAGCCCGTCAAGATTCATGTCAATGTTACTTACGTGACTTCTAAGACAATTTCAGATTTCAAGACGTTCAAGAGTTGTGGAAATAACCAGTTAGGTCACTTCTGGAATCATAAAAGCAGTAACTGCAAGTATGATGAAGACATGATATGACAATCTTGGTTTGCAGCAAATATTTGAAAAAAGTATTTGAGAATCATGTGAATTTATGTCTGAAGCAGAATATTAGCAGTAGAATGTTTGCATATCTCTTATGTAACTCTGACTTTAGTAAATTTCTAGTCTGTTTACATAGTTCTAAAACTTGGTCTGGATATTATGTTTGTCCTCTCAGTTTGTAACATTTCTAGGAAATCTGGGTGAAACCTGACAACCTTCATAACATCCAGACTCACAGATTTTGTAGTTCAAAGGGGAAAAAAAGGGAAAAATGCTAAAGTATCATGATCTATAGCATACTCACTAGTTGTAGTGTGATTAAATTTCAGTATCCCCCGTTTTAAAAATGAGGAAGAGACTGTTACACACCTATTTCTACAGTGTGAGATGTCAAGAAGAATCTGGAATTTTTTTATAAACAGATTCAGGCTGAGTTGGGTGATGCATAATGATCTCAAAAAGAACAATAGAATATTCTTTGGAATCTATGTCCAGGAGCAGTCTTATGGACTATCTGGAACAAAAGGAACAATAGAATATCGGTCAGGAACTAGAAGCGGGAAGTTGATAGAAAAAACACTATCTTTACTTTTTTTGGTGGGGATTGTTTATGCAGAGTATGAGGGGGTGAATTTTCGTGAGTTTAATGGTTTTTGGGGTCTGCAATGGATATTAACAGACATACGCAAAGGGTTTTTTTCTTAGTTTTTGTGGTTATACCTGTATAATTTTACACTGTAAATGCTGCCTTTCGGCTATATTAATACAAATTTCACTGTTTACTGTTCCCAAAAACAAAAACAGTATCTAGTTGTTATATAAAATTGATCCCTGACACATTAATATTAATTACATCCCAATATCTTCCATGTTAAAACTCTATTGATATGTTAGAGTTAAGGGCTTAACCCGTGTCTCCACAATTTTAGACACCACCATCATACCTATCTCCGTAGTCTACTCTGTCGATCAGCAGTCCAAAACTCAAAGAGAGCACTGAAAGAAGACCCCAATCAAGAAGGATCCAAAATTGTAAATTCTCCTAGAGGAAATGCATACCAGACTATAAAATAGACATTGTCATTTCAATTGGGTCACTCATGGAATGATAGACCAATCATAGGATTAGAAACCAAACCAAAAATCAGAAATATATGCTTTGTACCATAACTTTGGAAGTTTAACTAATGAGCTAGCATTGAACCCACAATGCTAGAATCTGCACTGTGGATACCAAAGATTCAGCAAGGTACCAAACATGCCAGTCATCTTGATTGGGGGTTTGAAACAAACTTCACACTAACTCGACTAACAATACAAGCTGGCCTATAGGTTCCTAGGCTAGAATCAGATACGCCCACACACCCAAAGGGGAAAAAACAATAGAAGATGTCACTGATCAGAATGTAAAAGCGATATTAAGGTCCAACATTAAAACTTCTTAACACAAGGAAATTTAGTTGAGAACCTCCGTAAATGACATAAGAGATTACAAGAATTGAAACCCGATCATATAGTCGCAATTTGAAACAGCAACAATGCAATTCCAAAACCAACCTCACATCAATATAGAGATCAAGAAACCAAAAGAAGACATACTGGGTTATCAAAAGACAACTTCATACATAGCACAACACAGACATTTTACCTCGTACTAAGCCCTTAGCTGCAGTGCCAAAGCCAACAAATGCAGAAAGGTACACCTTACATATAAAACGTATCAAAAGATTGTGAAACTCTACCGAGAAAGGGCACGAGCTGAAAGTGTGAACATTAAGAACAAAGAACGTATACGTGATGCCTGCAAGCAGTGATGAAAATCATCCTTCTTCCATGAAAAAAGTAATCACCCACAGACAATTATAGCGGCGGAGCCTAGCTTCACAAAGAAAAACCTTAACCATGAGTGTTAATGGCTTCCCAGACCAAATTCTTAGGGAACGGGTTGGAAAGGTCTCGAGCCTGCAATGCCGCAGTTCTGAGTGTCCCAACTGTCATTACATTGGCCTCCCAGAATGACACCATAGTGTATGGCAAGTTGTGCTTTTTGCACAGATCCCTCACAAAGGGGGAGATCTTCCTCAAATAGCACCGAGGCAACCGTGGAAATAAATGATGTTCAACCTGGAATTGCAATCCACCATGAAACCAATCCATCCAAGATGAACAAGCAATGTCAAGTGTCCCCCTAGTCTGCTTCCCAACCCAGTCATTACTACAAGGTGGCCCAATATAGACAGGAGATGAGAAATGGTTCAAGCAGAACTGAACATGTTGAATCCCAGTAACAGAAAATCCTAAGATCACAAACATTACTCTCTCACTCCAATTGGGTAAGCAGGAAACAAGAAGAGGATACCAAACCCAGAAAACAAGGATCCCCAAAATCTCCTGAACTCTATTAGGGACCTTCCTCTTTGAAAGCAACAACAGAAACGACTGTGCAAACAGATTAAGCCGAGCAAGACACATAACAGGATAGAAAGTCCAGTGCTGGTAACTAATTAGAACCCTAGAAACCGAATCAAAGCTCATTTTTCTCTGATAGAAGTAAGAAGTGATTGAATCGAAGAGAGTAGAAGATACAGCGAAGAAGGGCATGTGTTGAAGATCGGGATCGAAATCCAGACTGTTACAGGCGATGTGATGAGCATTGTGATTCCACTTCCACCATGCAATGCTGATCCCTGATAAGCAATTCCCAGAAAGGATCTGAGCAATCCGGTTCATCAAAGGACTTTTCATGATCTTGTAATGCCCAGAATCGTGCCCGGCCCATCCACTCCGAATCCAAAGAAAACCCATCAATACACCAGAAATCAAATGAACAAAGATATTATCAAACCACAAAACACCACTCACGCTTAAAGCAAACAACAACGCCATGAGACAAAGGGAGTTCCCGTACGCTTTATTCTCAAAAAGTCCTAATTTTGAGAACTCGGAAACAAGTCTCCTGTAATCCTTGGATACCTCGGAAACCTCGTAGTCTTTCAGATAATAACCAATAAAGAACTTGTCGAGATATTGCCAAGCGGTTCCTGGATGATAAGCGATGAAGGCATCGGTAACGTCTTGTCCGGCGAGACTCAAGAGAGGCTGATCACCGCCCGGGTGATCTTTAGCCCAATCTGAAACGTCGTAGATCTTTCCTTGAATAGATATCCATAGATCTCCAGGCTTGCTGTGCTTTTGAAGTTCTTTTGATGAAATGTAGTTTCTCTCGTCCGCCATTGAAGCAAATCAGATGAACAGATACAGAAGACAAAGAAGCAGAAGATGAGAAACGAACACAGAAAGATCTGAAAAGTGAAAACCGAATCCTTCTATTGCCCTTCTGCTTCTGCTTATTTGATCTACCATTTTACCAATTTATTTATGTTCTTTTCTTTTTTAAAAATTTACATATTACCCTTATTTTACAATTTTATCTTTTTTTTTAGTCCTTTATAATTTTACTAGTCCTATAAAAATACCAATTAAGATAAAGCAATATTTCAAAATCAAAAAAATTAAATTAAAACTTCTAAAAGTACCCACCCCACCACCCCCACCCTCACCCTCACCCCACCACCACTAGAGATGTCAACAGGTTGGGTTAAACGGGTAACCCGTCCCTCCCCTAATGGTTAGGGTTTGGTAATCCCTAACTCGGGTTAGGAGCGAGTTAAGGTTTGGCTCATCCCGTCCTAATTTTGTCTTGATCTCGCCCCGTTGTCATTCACTTATGTTTAAATATGTATTTTATGTTTTAAATACAAAACCCGCCCCGTTGCCATCCCTAACCCCCCTCCCCCCCCCCAAAACCCACGACCACGACCATGGGATGAGGGTGAGGGTGAGGGTGGGGATGGGGGTAGTGGTGGTGATAGGGTGATGAGAGGGTTTTTGTTAGTTTTAATAAAGGTATTTGAGTATTTTTATAAGTTTTGATTTTAATTTTTTATTTTTAAAATATTATTTTATCCTAATTGATACCGTTATAAGACTGAAATGATAAATAAATTATAAAATAAAAATGATAAATAAATACCGAAATGAAAATAAAACTATAAAATAAGGCTTATATATAATATTCCCTTTTGTTTAAGTTAACGAGCGGATTTGAGCCACTGTATAAGAGGATTCGGATTTACAGCGAGGCTGCCATAGAAAGATTTAAAATATAATAAAATAAAAGAAAAAAATATATATACTTTTGCAGATGTGGTTTCCACCAAGAATGGATATATTTGTTGCTTTGGTTAATGTGGGCCCCACAAATAATGAGGTACTATTTAAATATCTTGTATTGTTGGTAATTTAAGCCCGCCCCGTTTAAGTTCGATGAGTCCGCCCAGTTTTAACCGGGCTTAGGCCCGATTTTTGGGCCTGTGGGTTTATCAGACCCGATTGTATAGAAGCCAGAAGTGCTTGGGCCGGGTTTGGGCTAGGATATATATGTCCAGCCCAGTTTTAATTACCATGAATACTATAGGTTTAACATATTTAGGGTTATTTCATCGTACTCCTAATTGATTTAATGATTTTTTTATTTTTTATTTTTTATTAAAAATGTAAAGAATATGTAACAAAATTTGTAAATATAGATGAATATGAAGATTATAAGAAGTTTTTATCAATAAAAAATAAATGATAAAGTAATTATAAACTTATAAAAGACTATTTAACTAGGTATCCAAGGATTGGTAGGTTGGATTGGGGTTGATCCATTTTTAGGTGGATTGGGCACGAAGAGTCATTTGGTCTTGAAAAAAGTGGTATTTTGTGATGAAAGAGAGAGTTGTTATTCTCGTTATTTTAAAGAAAAATAAAAAAAATTGAAAAAGGTTATAAAATAAAATTAATTAAAACAAAGATTAAACATACTGTGATAAATTTTAGAGAGAGAGAGAGATGTCTGATTGACTATTAGACAAATGTGTACATAATTGTTTGAAAGATAAAATAAATGCAAGTTATTCTACGGAAATGGATTCACCATAGCTAGATATGGTAAGAGGAATAAATAAATAAATAAAATGTCACTTAACTTTTTAAGGTATTACTTTAGTATATTATATAAGATTATCCCTTCAATTTTATGATATTTAAAAATATATACATACATATATATATATATATA
The DNA here is from genome assembly GCA_031762675.1 of Pachysandra terminalis. Classification (NCBI taxonomy): domain Eukaryota; kingdom Viridiplantae; phylum Streptophyta; class Magnoliopsida; order Buxales; family Buxaceae; genus Pachysandra; species Pachysandra terminalis. The sequence continues at coordinate 4,566 of JAUPMG010023655.1, read as the reverse complement.
TATATAAATAAAACAATAATAAAATGTTACGTTTGTTAAAGAAAAGTGTTATTCCAGAACGGTAAAGGGAAGTGTCTCTAGTTAACGCACACCTCAAAGTGGGTTTTTTTTTTTTATTTTAACCAAGTTTTTATTGTAAAGTTTTCCTCCGAGTTCCTACCTCATATTTGGTATTTGAACCTTATGGCGGGACCTCGGGATCCCGCATAAACCTGACGACAAAAAGTTTTTAATTAATTAATTTTTCTTTCTCTTTCTTAATTGTCAAATGACCCTACTATATTTATAATTTTGTTTGAAATAATTTTTTTTTTTTTTCGCAAATTTTGAGTACGTGACGGCACCTTGCAAAGGCATGTCAAGACAAATCAATTGTCATGTCGCACGCGTTCAGCTAACCTGATCTCAAATTACTGCAGACTTTATGGAAGAGCCGGGGTCCCGCCATAGGCCCATAAGGTTCATTTAAGGAAGGACTAGTAAGACCCGCTTCACCGCCTGGACCGTAAGGCCCGCGAGATTCGGACTCCCCACAAGTCGCAACAACAACGATCGACGGATTCAACTAACCAGTACATATAAGTCCCGAGGTTTTTCCGGTTATTTTTCAGTTAGCGGAGCCGGAGAGCGAGCAATAGAGAAAGAGACACGGCTTCTGCGCTGCGTAGCCATGGTAAGATCTTCGACTTCTCCATTATATCTCTGAGAAAACTTTTAGCTTAAACATACTACAAGGATCCCCCAGAGGCCATATTCTTTTTTTTCTTGTTTATTTAGTTTCTATCTCTAACTTGATTTCTTTTTACTTCCTATAATCTATCTTAGGAATCCGATCTGAACACATCTAGGATTTATTTATTTTTCTGGGTTCTCTTGATCTATCCAATTCGAATTAGGATAGTTCAGATGGAAATGCATGCTCTTAAAAAAAAAATATGAAGCTTGAATTGGATGATTGTTTATGTGTCTGTACCTGGGATTTTTTTTTACATCAGCGCGTCTTTCAATTTTTCTGCAAATGCAGTTAATTCGAGGCAGTTGATGAGGGTGTGTGGACTTCATGTTTCGATAATTTTATATATAGAAGCTGACCACTATCAGGGTCAGCTAGATATAGGTAGAACACCAGAGACCACTAGCTGTTTTTCTTTTTTACCTTTTTTTCTTTCTGGAATCCATATAGCTTTTGGATGAGAGTAGTAATCTTGATGTGTGATTCATTGTTAAACAATAAGAAAAAAAATGTTAAATTAGAAAGATGTATGGTAATTAATTAACAAAGTACAAGCGAATTGAAATGTGAGCACTAGAAAGTGTGAAATGATGTGGATTTTTATGCATTTTGTGCGTAGCAATTGTTCTAACTATGTGGGGCAAATTAATAGAAATAGAAATCCATATGAACTTTTATTTTCCAGGCCTTATGCAGAAGTATAAATTATTGGTAGAACAATTTTATGGGACTGCTTGATTCCATCTTAGATGCTATTATTTCATTAATTATCTTAGATGCCACTATATTCATTGATTTTATGAAGGATATAATAATATACAAATTCATTGGTCCATTACTATCTTTAACACATTATTCCACACTGGAGGAATTAAATGCCACAAGTTTTGGGTTGGGTGCTTAGTATTTTATTTTTACTCGGTTCTATATTTGAAGGGTCCACTTTCCAAACACCCAGTGCATGTTTGAACCCAAAATTGAAAACTTGAACATTTGAAATTCCTATTATATATATATATACTTATAAGAAATGATAAGCTTTATAATAATAATCACTGTTGTTTTGCATGCTAAGATTCTCCTAGGAGTTTGAAAAATGATGGAACACTGATTTTTTCCACAACTTTTTTTTATCAGTAGAATTAGGTTTCTATTAATATGGCCCCAAGGCCAGAAACTTTATAGTAAGAGAGTATATAGACAGAATATAAGCCCAAAATAAGTATTACACCTATAACTAGCTATGTGTATCCCATCTCATTCCCCATTTACAATCAAATTCAGTATAGCTACTCCTACTCCCCCTAAATTCTATATAATTAGAGGACCAAAAAAATAGTAATGAGAAGGTACTTTCAATTATCTTCTGGATTTCTTTTTCCTGCTCTTTGAAGATCCTCTGGTTTCTCTCACACCATACAGTCCACGATGCTGCTGGGCATAGGTTCCATAAAATGCAGCTCCTACTCCTTCCCTTCCTTCGCCTTTTCCAACCCCAACTGCTCAGCGCTGACTTGAACTATCTTGCATAGCCCACTGTAAGCTGAATCTTCCGATGAAGGAATACCAAATCTTCCTAGTCACCTCATAAGTTGAATCTTCTGATGAAGGAATACCAAATCTTCCTAGTCACCTCACAGTGAAGAAGCAAGAGTGAAACAGTCTCCTCCTCCTTTTTACAAAGACAGCACCTCAAAGCCATTGACCACCCTCTCCTTTCGAGCTTATCACACATAAGGATTCTGTCTAAAGCTGCTGTATATAAAAAGAAGGACACCTTAGATGGAATCCTCGCATACCAAATTAACTTCCAAGGTGCCTCCCCTTTTACAGCCCCGGATATAGAATTATACATCGACTTAACTGAGAACCCACCATCTTCTCTCCCACTCCACTCTCTTATATCCCCACCCTCTCTTTTATTTTATGAATTTCCTCCATCAACGATGTTACCTCTTCTACTTTCCAATCACAGATATTCCTTCTTAATTTAAGATCTCATGCCCACCCCCAACTTTCTTTAACTAAGTGATCCTTCACCCAAGTATCCGGATTAACAAAAATAGTTGCCACCCACGGGAACGCATGAATCAATGGTTCATCACCACACCAAACATCTTTCCAAAATTTCACTCTAGCACCCTCCCCCACTCTAAATCTCACTCATTTGTTGAACTTGAACATCTCCAGCGCTGAACAAACGGCCTTCCATACTCCCACTCCAAAGGAATCCCTACATTTCTTAGTAACCCAACCCCCTACCTCTACTCCATATTTTGCACCTACTCACTCCTTTGTTGAACACCTCCAGCACTGAACAACTGGCCTTCCATACTCCCACCCCAAAGGAATCCCTACATTTCTTAGTAATCCAAACCCCTACCTCTACCCCACATTTTGCACATAAATTGAAAAGAGGAAGCTTCTTTTCCTATGGGCAAGCCTGCACTTGGCAGTAAACCTATGTACTCAATGTGGAAACAAATATGATAAATGTAATGAACACTAGTTCAAATTCCATATTTTATATTAGGGGAATCATATTTAATTAGTATCTGCACAAGATTGGTACTCCTTTTGCCTTAAAAAAATTTGGTTGTCCTTTTACTTTTTTCATATCCCTCATATCCCATTGATTTGCCTCTCTCTCTCTAACAATTTTTTTGGTTTTTAATAGATTGGGATACACAGCAGGATTCGTATTGCCAGCCCACTAGTTGGGATGAGGCATTTTGTTGATTTCTTGTTAATTGTGTTTGGAATAAATTGATGTAGTTTCTTTTTTCTACTTGTTATTTCTTATTATATGTATATATGTGTGTGTATATATATATATATATATATATATATATATATATATTTTAGTGAACTATTATATCTTTCTATGACTGAGTGGATATTTGAAGCTGGATCCACCCTTTGAAATCAATGGTTTTGTAGATTAACCATGATACTGTTTGGCTTTTCAACACAATGTCTGATGTTTCAGTGACCTATTTTGAGTACATAAAACTTATTTTTAAGTTTTTTTTCTTTGAATTTCTTTTCTCCTTTTGGTAAATCAAAGATTCTCAACCCAAAAAGAAGAGCATGAAAATGATCTTTTTGGTTATAACAACCCCTCTTGCAGAAAGTAGGTAGATTGGTATGCAGCTTCATATAGCTATAATGTTGTTGGTTATTTGGTTTTATGGTACTATGGAATTAATATCAAATTGGCATGGTCTCATTCGTTGTGAAATTTGTATTCTGTTTCATATTTTTCAGTTTTAGTTCTTTGACGTTACCATGCTATTATATGAATTTACACTTGTTGGATCTTATAGCATTTTCTTGGACTGACTTGTTTATGTACTTACTACTTATTCCCTTTTGTTTTAACCTTGAATGGCCCTGCATTGTGTGGGCCTCAAGAGTTAACCCTTGTATGCAGGCCTTTCTCTCTAGTCTTTTTCATATGTTTTTTGCTTTCTCCATTATAAACCGAGGCTAGGTTGTACCTGAGTTAGAACCCTAAAGTGACATGAATTTCGCACGTGGCATATGATTTGGTTAACCCCACTTATTCATGTGTACTTTAGCGTGACCCCACTTTGCACCAAATTGCAACTCCAAATACATTTTCCATGTGGAAAAAAGGCTCTCTCTAATATTAGCCACCACTAGTACATGTTACAAATCCATACTTGATTGTAAACATTTCATCGATCCACATGGAAGAAAAACCCATGCCTCGCTAGGGTACAAAATCTAGTGAGGCAGACCAGAAACTTCAGCTTTACAAACCCTTCTAGTTTATTTTTCTTTATATTGGTTTGATTGATATCTACTGA
>JAUPMG010023644.1:3393-15021 GCA_031762675.1 Pachysandra terminalis | reverse complement strand
CTGCAAAGTTGTTTATCTGTGCAGGAACCCTAAAGACACTTTCACATCACTATGGCACTTTGCAAACAAGCTGAGACACAAAAGTCTTGGACCCATTACACTTGAAGAGGCCTTTGAGAAATTTTGTAGTGGGGTTACTCTGTATGGACCCTTTTGGGATCATGTACTGGAGTATTGGAAAGAAAGCTTGGAAAGGCCTCAAAGTGTGTTCTTCTTGAAGTTTGAGGACATGAAGGAAGAACCTGTAGTTCGTTTGAGAAGACTAGCTGAGTTCTTGGGACATCCATTTTCTGTGGAGGAAGAGAGAGAAGGCGGGGTGGTAGAAGAAATACTGAAGTTGTGTAGTTTCGATAACTTGAGCAATTTGGAGGTGAAGAAAAACGGAAAAATGTCATCCAAGGAATTTAGAGCGTTCTTTCAACAGGGTGAAGTTGGAGATTGGGTGAATTATCTTACGCCCGATATGGAAAAACGATTAGATCAATTCACAGAACAGAAGTTCTATGGTTCTGGTATAAAGCTATAGAATATTTTCCAGTAAATTGTATTTCCGTGGTTAAAAGTGTTGAATGCAACACTGACACTAAGCCCGGTCTGATTTGGCCTGGTTTGGACTTGAGCATTTCTTATCGTTAGGTCAAAATTACAGCCTACTTTTCACTCCTTTTTGATATGCTCTCTCAGGTCGAAATTACAGCCTACATTTCACTCCTTTTTGATATGCTCTCTCATACTCGGTCCGAACGTTTAACATCTTGAAAATAATCACTCGGTCCGAACGTTTAACATCTTGAAAATAATCAAATAATAGCAGTGTAGACCCAAATCGAATATAACTACTCGACCTAGAGATACATGGGAGGGCGACACACATGAATTACATCCACGAAAAACTCACTTACAAAATTATATAATATTAAAATAAAAAAATCATTTTCATTGTCTTTTGGTCACTCATGTTGGTTTCAAAAGCAAACACGCAACAAATCGCTGGGACCAGAGTGGTACGTCTTTTTCCGTTTGTTTTTTCTTTTTCTGTTCTTTCCTTTTTTCGACTTTTTTTTTCCTTGGCTTTATTAAAAAAATAAATAAATAAAAAATCAAGAAAATTATATAACACTAATGGCTTAGCAAGAGAAAGATAGAACGATTATTGTACTCTCACCCAAAAAAAAAAATTATTGTAGAAAAATGAGAGAGTGAGAAACAGATCTTAGAACAGTGACTGCAGAGAGAATGTTCATTGTCGTAGAGAGAGGAGATAGAGAGGGGAGAGAGAAAGAGAGAAAATAAATTCTCATCGTAGAAAGAGAGGAGAGTGAGAAAGAAAGAACTGCATAAAGACCGTCTTAATGTGGAAGAGAGAAAACACAAGCGAGACAGAGAAAGAAAGAGAGAACAATGATTGCAAGTGTTGGATTTTACATATAGGTCAACCCGGTTGGCCCAATCCGTTTGGATCGACCCGGGGTCTTCACTTCATGAGATGTCCATATTTGATTAAAAATGTGAATTTGGATAACTTTCTCCTAGTGAGATTAGGAGATAGAGTCTTAGGTTAAGTTGAATTGGGTTTTTTATATATAAAAAACTCCTCATCCCTGCCCATGAGTTACTATTCACATTTTTGGGATTCCACCCCTTGAGAACTCTCTCTTCTCTTCATCTCTTCTACCTACAGAGATTTGGATTTGCCATTGGGGTTTCATACAAAACCACAGGTCAATTGAGTGTAGATTCATTGTATGTGGTTCTAGTAATCACATATTCTGACGTGGGACGTTATCTAGTTCGATAGAGATCTTCTGCTACAGATTTGGGTTCGTGTGCAACGAGGTACGTGATCCGGATCATTTATAACCTTCATTGGTATCAGAGCCGTTGTGATATGTCTTCGTTGGATTGAAGTATGTCGAGAAACCTCGTCAAATCTGCAATCGAGTTGTTGGTTTTCTGCCATGGTTTCAAGGATAGATCCGAATCGGATCGGATCAGCCGATCCGGATCCGGATCGGATCGGCCAGGACTAGTCCGATCCCAAGCCACGATACAAACTATTGTATCAAGTGGCTTTGGATCGGACCGATCCAACCAATACCGATACGGATCGGTTGATTCAATCAGATCCTGTTCGATCCGATCCGATCCAACCAATCCAATTTTTTTTCAATTGGCATTGGATCAGACCGATCCAAGCTATACCGATACAGATCGGCCAATCCGAACCGATCCAATGACTGGATCGGACCGATCCAAATTTTTTTTCTTTTTTTTAGGACGATCCAAAACTTGGATCGAACCAGGATCAACCGATCCAATACCGGATCGGCAATCCGGACCATTCCGATCCAAGATCTCGAGAATAAAAACCTTGTTTTCTGCAGAAACTTGCGTGTGCGCGACACTGGGCCACTGGGCTGCTGTGCTTGAACACGCGCATGGGTTAGTGCGCCTGTGCACACTCCTGTGCTGCTAGGCCTGTGCGCTAGCCTGCCCGTGTGCTGGGCCTGCACACTTGCTGCGTTCGACGCGCGGGTGCTTGCCCCGTTGGGCTGCCCACGTGCTGGGCTACGCTGGGCCTGCGACCTAGGCTGCGGACTGGGCTACCCATATGCTGGGCCTGTTGGCCTTTAAGCTCTGTGAAAGTAGGCCTGCTGCGCTGGGCTTCCCGTGCGCGGCCTGCACGCTGGGCCTGCTGTGCTGCCAGTACGCAACCTGTTTGCTGGGCCTGTACGTTGCATGTGCGTTGGGCCTGCTGCACTAGGCTCCCCGTGCGCGGCCAGCGCGCTAGGATATCATGCTAGGCCTGCGCTCTGGTCTACCCACACACGCCCTTACTGCTAACCTGTCTGTGCTCGTCTGCTACTTCAGGGCTACCACGCGCGCTTGCTGGGCTGGGCGGCCGCGTGTACCCAAATCAGACCTTGAAATTCATGTCTATTTTGCATTTTTTATGTTAGGGTTTTTAAATCATGATTTAGAGATTATTTTATTTGCATGATTATCTGAGGTTAACATGTGAATGTTATCATGATTTAAAGTTTATTTTATTTACATGATTATATGAGGTTAACATGTGAATAATATCATGGTTTAGATATTGTTTTATTTGCATGATTAAATGAGGTTAAAATGTGAATATTATCATGATTTAAAGTTTATTTTATTTGCATGATTAAATGAGGTTAACATGTAAATAATATCATTATTTAGAATTTATTTTATTTGCATGATTATATGAGGTTAACATGTAAGTAATATCATGATTTATGATTATTTGCATGATTATATGAGGATAACGTGTAAATACCATCCTAGTTGAAATTATGTTATTTCTAGAAGGATTTTGCACACCATGAATTAAAAGTAATATTAATATTTTATTGTTTTGATGATGATTATGCATTACGACCTACGGTCTAGTGTATTTTTTATCTAACAAATAAAAGATTGATTTTATTGTTTAGTCATCGATAATGATTCAAAATTAGCAATGCATGTGTTTATGAGATGCTAGAGATATGTGCACTTTAATTGTAGTGATACGGCCGTTAAGAGAATAATAGCTAACCTAAACAAGGGTGAGAAATTGGATTGTCATAAGTATGACATATAGCATAGGAATATCCAATATCCCATCGATGAGTCTGAGGCCCTAGAGACTTTATCGCATAGCCTAGTTTATCCTGAGAAGGGGACCATTGCTTAGCATCTTAGAGACATCCAGTCCTATCAGGCTTGGGCCAAAAAAGGACCGATGTGCACGACTCACTATGTTGAGTAGTATGCGTAATGATCTTATTGGCGAATTCAAGGCCTATAAGACTACACTTGAGATTTGGAACGCACTGAAACTCGCATTTGCTGGTACTTCGGCCACTAGATTACGAACAATGACGATGAGATTGGAGACCTACATGACTCCCAATGTGAGCATGGTTAAGCATCTTAGGAAGATGTCGTCTATGATACGAGATCTGAAAGCTGCAGGGAATTGCCTGACAGATGAGCAGCAAATTCTCGTTGTTTTGAGATCCCTACCTAACTTGTGGGAGCACATGAAGCTAGTCATGATGCACAATGAAAACATTAAAACGTTCAACGATTTGTCGCATCATCTTGAGCTCAAGGCAGAGCATCAGACCGCAAGGTCTAATAGCACTGTGCTCTTAGCCGAACCGGCGAAGCGCAAGACAACCAGGTCTAATGCGCAAGGGTAAGGCGCCTCAACAGGGGGAAACAACTGAGAAAGCACCTAAGGCAAACAAAGGTGCCAAAAGCTCTAAAGAGGGAAGCGTAGAGGAAAGAAAGACATGTCCAATGTAATTTGCTATAGCTAGTGGAAATACTTAGACTAGTTTTTTATGTTATTTTCAGTAGAGATTGCGTCTCCATTTCTTTAGAGTCGGTTTTATAAGATAAAGGGATTTATTTCTGATGGTCTGTTTAAACTTGATATTGATAATTCAAGTGATACAAATTTAGTTTCTAATTGACTTCCCATGATGATAATGTTAATATTTCTGATTCATTGAGATGGCTTGCTAGACTAGACCACATAGGGATAGAGATGATGAACCGATTGGCTAAAGCAAGTCTACTAGGATCGTTTGTCAATGTTCAATTACCCAGTTGTGAGTATTGTTTGGCTGGTAAGTCATGTTGGAAACCATTTGGTAAGGCAGTGAGAACGAACATTCCTTTAAAGTTAGTTCATTCTGACATATGTGGACCACTCAATGTTAGGACCCGCCACAGAGTGTCCCATTTCATCACATTCATCGATGATTACACGCGATATGGTTATGTGTACTTGATTTCACACAAGTCGGAAGCATTATATTGCTTGAGACGCTTCGTGGTGGAAGTCGAGAACCAAATGGATCAACACATGAAGTGTCTTAGTATCGATAGAAGATGCGTTTTTAAAGTTGTGTGAAGAAAAGGGAATCCGTAGGCAATTGACGATCCCAGGCACATCTCAGCAGCATGGTGTAATAGAGAGAAAGAACCGTACTTTGTTAGACACGGTGAGGTTGATGATGTCACATGCATCCCTACCCATTAGTTTTTTGGGAGATGCACTTATGACTGCGGCCTACATCTTAAACCGTATCCCTACGAAGTCAGTTCTTAGCACACTATACCAGTTATGGATAGGCAGAGCACCTGACCTAACCCATATGAGACCATGGGGATTTACAGGTTATGTTCATGTGTCTTCCCCCCAAAGAGGGAAGTTAGACAAAAGTGTTGTTAAGTACATCTTTGTGAGATACTCAGAGCACTCTAAGGGCTACGTCTTTGTCCGTGAACAAACCAACGGGAGACTAACACAAATTGAATCACATGATGTGGATTTCATTGAGATTGATTTTCCAAGTAAGAAGAGATCAGGGATGAATCTAGAACTTTTCGAGATAAATTAGCCAGGTTTGTTGGGATCAACGGAGATCACCCCATATCCAAACACCACTGAGAACATCGGTTCTCAACATGATCCATTGGATTCTACGGATGTTATGGATAGTGGGAGTGGAGTACCGCCTAGTGGAGTGTCCCAAAGGACACGGATTCTAACAATCCCATGCGTAGGAGTAGTCGTGGACAGATTCCTCGTCGTCGTTTCAAGATTGAGGATGAGTCTGTCATGCTCGATGATGATAATGATGAGCCTAGTTCATACCAGGAGGCGTTATCATCACTTTCTTTGTAGAAGTGGATAACTGCAAGAGAAGATGAAATGACTTCCATGGAGAAAAACCAAGTCTGAGAACTTGTTGATCTTCCCCTTAGACACAAGACCATTGGAACAAGTGGGTTCTAAAGATCAAGCGCAAGGCAGATGGAAGTGTAGAGAGATACAAGGCCCATCTCGTGGAAAAAGGTTGTACCCAGAGAGAGGGTATAGACTACGAGAAGACGTTCTCACTAGTAGTGAGATTTGCCTCCACTTGCCTCATTTTGGCTATTGTCACACACCTTGATTTGAAATTCTATCAGATGAATGTCAAAACTGCATTTCTCAATAGAGAACTGGATGAGGAAATCCATATGGATCAGCCAGAGGGTTTCATGGCCGAGGGGCATAAGGGAAAAGTTTGCAGACTCAAACACTCCTTATATATATGGCCTAAAATAGTCATCTAGGCAGTGGTATCTTCGATTCCATCGAGCTATTATAGAGTTTGGCTTCATGATGATCGAGGAAGACCATTGTGTGTATGTTAGACATCATGGTAGGAGCTTTCTTATCCTGTCGCTGTATGTTGACGACATTTTCATAGCGGAGAATGACAAGGAGATGATTATCGCCACTAAAGAGTGGCTTTCCTTCAAATTTGAGATGAAAGATATGGGTGAGGCAGATTATGTGCTAGGTTTTAAGATTCACAGGAATCGCGCTAAGAGGTTTCTGTGTTTGTCCCAGGAGACTTACATAAAGAAGGTACTTGAGCGCTTCAAAATGCACGATGCTAAACTCATTGACACTCTTGTCAAGAAGGGTGCTTCCTTGCATCTTGGTCTTTATCCAGAGACAAAGAAAGAGAATGAACACATAACTAGTGTTCCATATGCTAGTGCTATAGGTAATCTAATATACGTTGTGATGTGTACTCGACCGGATATCAGTTTTGCGGTTGGCTTAGTCAGCCATTACCAGAGTAACCCTAAGCAAACTTATTAAAAGGCAGTGAAATAGTACTCTTGGATACCTACGTGGGACAATAGATTACATGCTTTGCTTCCAGCGAGCAGATTTGCAGCTATGAGGCTACTGTGATGCAAACTGGACAGGTGACGGTCGAGAGTCGACGTCAGGATACACATTCTTGCAAGATGACGGGGCCATCTCTTAGAGTAGTAAGAAGCAAGTCTGCGTCGCGTTGTCCAGTATGGAGTTAGAGTACATGGCTTGTTGTGAAGTCGTCCTTAAGGTCGTATGGTACAGGTTCTTAGTCTTCAGAGCTAGCGTAGGGCCGATCACCATTTATAGTGATAGCATGGCAACATTAGCCTACGTCAAGGACCCCAAATACCATGGCAGGATGAAGCACATCGACATTCACTATCATTACATTAGAGACAGAGTTGCAAATGGAGACGTGTCCCTTACACATATCCCCACTCAGCATATGGTAGCTGATCCCATGACTAAACCTATATCTGGACAAGCTTTTAAGGTTCATGTCCGAGAAGTGGGATTAGGTAGATTGTAATCTATGTTAGGTGGTACAGTTTTATTTACATTTGTTATGTAAACATCTCATATTACTTTATATTTCATGCGTGAGAATTTAATAGAGCTTATCTTCTCACGAGGCATGAGATTGTGTATTATATGTACACATTACACACACATAATACCCATATTATGAGGAAGTGGATATAATATGTCACCAGGTTAGAGGTCGGCTTCTCTCACAGCGACCACCCTGGCGCATGCATTGTGAACAGGATGAGACATTAAGAGGACTTATGCCATCGGGGACATTTAGAGGACTCTATAGAGTTATATGTCACCCTAGGAGAGCCAGGTTGAGATTCCTTAAGGAATCGAATATTGCATGACTAAAGCCGGATGTGAGACCTTAATCAATGTGCTTGAAAGTTGTGCTTGGATTAAGATGCTCAAGTTAGGCACATAGATTGCGACTATACTAAGATCCGTACGGTGTTGGAGGTTGACATACTCTAGGCTGGGTCAAGGGCTCCACCGTAGCATGTGTTACATACCACATGTGCTATTAGCCATGCAATTCCTTTGTGAGCAGGAGAATGGATCCATATTTCCTTGCTGTGTAAGATCAGGATGATCCTAGAGTGGATCAACTTATACCCTTACTACCTTTGATCATGCTATGAGGTTAGATCTGATGATCGCTACTCTAACTTACTTTCCTATGGCCATGCACATTCTGGGAAAGCAGTTAGGTCGAAGCTAAAGGGCATGAGGCTTAGGGAAGACTATTTGGCATCACATTTATAGAGAGACGATTCATAGAGATATGTGCTCGTGTTTTAAAATTTTCATTTGATGTTTCACATCTTTTATCTATATGTATCTGATATATATGTAGCCTATATGAATTATTTTAAATGAGCACATTAACATGAATCTTGCGGTTGAGTAAAGAGATCTGAGCTTGTATTCATGAGAGATTAGAAATACTCGATCAGATGTGGCCAATTGAGTCTGGGGCATAGGCGAGACTTTTTAGAGTGTATCTCCATTTCAGTTTTATGGAACTTGATATGGTGTCGTTCACCCGTTACTATGTACTCGTCGGTCGCACACTCAACGACTTATATGATTAGCATCCATGATAGGGAGATAAGATGCACACTCCGCGCTCATTATGGACGATTGTGAGATGTTGGATTTTAGAGATGGGTTGACCCAGTTGGCCCGACCCGGGGCCCCCACTTAATGGGACATCCATATTTGATTAGAAACGTGGATGTGGATAACTCTCTCCTAATGAGATTAGGAGATAGAGTCTTAGGTGGAGTTGAGTTGAGTTGAGTTGAGTTGAGTCTTCAATATATAGAAGACTCATCCTCCCTACCCATGAGTTACTATTCACGTTTTTGGGATTCCACCCCTAGAGAACTCTCTCCTCTCTTCATCTCTTCTCCCTACAGAGATCTGGATTTGCTATTGGGGTTCCATACAAAGCCCTAGGTCGATTGAGTTTGGATTCATTGTATGTTGTTCTAGTAATCACATATTCCGACGTGAGACGTTATCTAGTTCAATAGAGATCTTCCGTTATAGATTCGGGTTCGTGTGCATCAAAGTACGTGATCCGGATCGTTTAGAACCTTCAGCAAGAGAGAAAAAACATTGATTGCAAAGAGTGAGGGAGAGAGTTGTAATTGTATAGTGAGAGAAAGAAAATAGTGATTAGGGTGTGAGGGGAGGAGAGAGAGTCACTGATACAGATGAGAGAGAGAGATCATCGTTGTTCGTGAGAATCAAGTGAGAAAGAATCATACTTCACAATTTCTGGAAGTTACGCAAAATAACTTCCAATAGATTTTTCTGAAAGTTGTTTTCTATTTTTTTTTTAAATTTATTAAAATATTTTTTTTGTAATTTATGATTTTTAACTGAAACAAAAATTGAAAATTTTAAAAATTCAAAAGAATATTTTCTTTTTTATTGTTTTTTTGGCAATTCAAGACAGGTATCTAAGGAAAATTTTATTTCCTTTAGGCTGCGTTTGATTAGCGTCAAAGTGTGTCAAAGGAAAAAGAAAATGAAAAGAAAGAAAAAGTAATGTGAAAAGAAAGTAAAAATAAATTTCTTGTTACTGTTTGGTTGTTGTAGGAAAATTAAATGATTCTGAATGAAAATTCTGCAAAACGTGTTTGGTTTGTGAGAAAATCATAAGAATCCTGAACACGATTTCCTATTATAGCCTTCTAACATAAATCATGTTTATGCTATGTTAAATATTTATATAATAATATAATTATTATAATAATAATAATATTATAATATAATGTTATATTATTATTATTATTATGATTATAATATATTATTATTATTTTATATATATATATATGGAGAAGGTGAAGGGCAAAGATGGAAAAAACCCACTTTCTTTTTCCTTTCTAAAAAAATTGGACCGTTTTAACAAGAAAATGTATGTTGGCTCTTTGAGCCAAATCTTTTCTTAAGAAAAAGGTGGGGTCCACCATATTTTCATTTTCCCATACAACCAAACACCAAAACGAAAAGGAAAGTGATGGGCCCCACCACTTTCCTTTTCTTTTCCCACAAGAATGACGCAATGACGCAAACCAAACGCAGCCTTAAGTTGTGTTTGGTTAGTGAGAATATGAAAGAAAATAAAATGAGCTTTTTAGTTAAATCTATATATTTGATTTGTTGGAAATGTGGCTTAAGAAAAACCCCTGTTTTCAATCAATAGTCCCTCAATCTTTTCTCCATTAAAATGAATAAAGTAGAACAATGAAAATAAAAGGAAAATGTCTTTTTTTTTTACTTTCCATTGTATCTTGAATAACAAAACGCAACCTTAAAGAATAAAAAAACAAGACAAAAGGAAAAAAGAAAATTCATCCTAAGAGACAACCTTATAACATTACCATCTCAAAGTTGAATAAAGTCATAGTCAAGTGAAAATTTTCTATAGCCCCTTAACCTTTTTCCCTTAAAATGAATGAAGAATGAAGTCCAAGCCAGGTATCCTGTTAAGGGAAAATTTCTTTTCTTTAAGTTGTATTTGGTTAGCTAGAACCAGTAAGAAAGAAAAATGGACTTTTCAACAAATTTTTTTAGTTTGACTGGTTGAAAAATGTGGTTTAAAAAAAAATTCTATTTTTAATCAATTGCCCCTTAACCTTTTTCCCTTAAAATGAATAAAGAATGATGGAAAGGCTTAAAGTCTCCGTTTTGAATCGCCAAAAAACAATGGAAAATAAAATATTTTTTTTTAATTTTCAAAATTTTCAATTTTTGTTTCAGTGAAAAATCATAATTACAAAAAAATATTTTAATAAATTTTAAAAAAATTAGAAAACAAGTTTTAGAAAAATCTACCTTAATCTTTTTCCATCTCATATTATATTACGAGGCAATGTTTCAATATGGTGACGAGAAACTTTTAATTCAACTCTTCTAGCATAGTCTTACTGGCATCGAGCTTAAATGATTCTTTACTCTTGATCACACACAGATTAAAACATGGAAGAATCTGGCGTGGGGCATTTTTAGCACAATACAAGTTTAACACAGAGATGGTCCCTACTCGGTATGATTTGATGAGGATGACAAAGAGGCTAGATAAATCGGTACATGAATATGCTTATCAATGGAGGGACGTAGCAGCTCAGGTTAGGCCACCTGTATGGGAACAAGAAATGATTGTTATATTCTTCTCGACATTGGCGCAACCTTACTAGAGTTAACTAATTGGTCAGACTACAACTAGTTTTGTTGCACTAGTACAAGTGGATGATAGAGTGGAGGATGGAATTAAAGCCTGAAAGATTATCAATTACAGTGCATTGCAGAACCTCGTAAGTCAACAACCTAAATTTCATGGTAATATTGTTCAAAAGAAAATGGGAAATGAGTAAAGAAGAGCCAAGACAAAGAAGGAGAGGAGCAATTTAATCTGATTCAACCTGCTAGGCCATTACTTCTTCCAAGATGATGTTGTTGCTATAAGGGAGGTAAGAAAGAACAGAATCTTTACCCCTTTGCCTATAAAGTTATTACATCCATTGCCTACCTTGATTCATGGTGAATATGTAATGTTAGTCCAACCAAGCTCCAATGCATTAAATAGTCCAAGCTTCAATCCGAATTTTAAGTGTGATTTTCATATGGGTGTATCATGGCATGATAATAATCGATGCTGAACTTTGAAGCATGCAATAAAAGATCTAATTGATGCTAAGAAACTGGTGAATGATACCGCCACTCCCACATGTGCAAATGATATCTCTAATGCTCCAATGCCTCCTCACAATGGGATAGGGACATCTAGGATTAATACAATCTTCTCGACAGTTAGGACAGATTATAACCAAACACAATTGATCACCCCCACCAGCACAACGAGGCAACACGCCATTTCTGAGGATAACATC
>JAUPMG010023633.1:0-15021 GCA_031762675.1 Pachysandra terminalis | reverse complement strand
TCAATCTAAACAAATTACTATCATACCCTAAGGTTTTCAGTTATCATTTTTCACGAATTATTTCAGGTTATTACATTGTGCCCTCTAGGTCGAAGCCCCTTAAAACTATGATGCGCACATGGAATATCTTAACTTGAAAATGGCCCTATAGAGGGGGGGATGGTTCGAGAAGACATCTTGCTCAAGGAATGATCAATCTTGTGGGAACCTATATATATATATATCCATTCAAACAGTATTTTTTTAACTAATTGCACAACATATTAGACTTGTTTGTTAGATCACACATGGTGATTTCTTATAAGAGCACAAGATGCATATTTGAAAACTTGACCATTCATATACAACATATGTTACTCATGCATATGCACTTATGTTATGATTCACTCACTAATCTGTTCATATTATTTGATGTTTCATCATATTCATGTTTTCTGAAAATTATGGATTACCATTGAAGAGTGGCCTTAGCCCTACTTCAATTATAAACCCTATTCGATTTGTTTACTTACTGGCTAAGTGTAGGTTGCGCTTTCAAGCAACATATTTCAGGCACATTAGAGGAGGAGGACTTGGATTATGAAGACCCAGCTATGGACCATTGCTTTGATGAAAATGCTGATTTTATCGAAGAAGATAATTAGGACTTATATTAGGGATTTACTTTGTTTTTATTGGCTTGCATACCAAAGTATTTTATTAGCCATTGTTAGGCTTTGTTTTATTTAGGAATTAGATTTAGCATGAAACTATAGTATTTTCTTTCCACTGCTAGATTTTGCTTTATTTTTTATTGTTATGAGATGTAGTGACTTTTAATTTGATTATTTCTAAGTAAATAATAAATCTCAATTACTTTCAATTATTTGGCAATGTATTGACTACCACTCCCAGGTGGATATGGGGTGAGAGTCATATTTCTGTCTTATACGGACTCCCTTCAAATCTCTTAAGTTTGGGATGTGATAGCCTAGCAGGTGGTATATTCAACATGGTTTGTGGTTGTTCAATGGGGTTGAAAATTTCATTCCCACTAACATTCCTTATGGCCGAGTTTTCACTTTCTCTGGCCGAATTATTTTCAAACCTCATTACGGACTCTATTTCAAAAAGCATTCTTGTGAATCCTTTTGCCATGACCACATGGGTGCGTCGCAGATCCACTCTCATCCTCATCAATGTTTGATTTAAGGTTTGTAGAGCTACCAACACGATATTATTAAATGAAGTGGATGGTGATCCTACCTCAGTGCATGGGATAGTATGGCACATTGTCTCGGCTGACGTTGTGTTACTATCCAATGCCTCCTCTTTGGGCAATATCCAAAATAGGGAGCACTCCTCCGTGGTCGTCGTCCAACCGTCCACATGTTCTAATTTTGTGTGCCATTTAGCTTCACCAATAGTGTCCCACTAGGTGTGTCAAAAGATGTTGGCGTTAAAACCCGTCGACAGTCTGTCGTGTGCTCCCGGTCGATTACGGGTCTCTTTCGGTCGTGAGGCCGAAGGGGTGCGGGCGTGCCAAAACTTTTCCAAGTTCACCTAAAAGACAGGTAGTGTGAGTCAAACTGCGTAAGTTAGTTCTTGATATAAATCGGTCGATGTATGACCGGTTTTGAGTCAGACAATTGTATTGATTCCCAATCTTGAAGGGTTAGCTACTGAACTAGAGAAACTGATTTTCCGTGTCAACAACACTTTTATATTAAAACAGGTAGAACAATGGGTCATTATACAACTTAGAAAGATAAACTCTCTAATTTGAAAAGACAACATGTAACATAAATAAAGAAAGTACAAAACCTCGGCAGTTTCGTAGGCTCCAATTGTGGGACGTGACTAATCTACTTCACAGGTGCACATATCAGCATATAAGGAACTATCAAAAGGGTTTCCGTAAATCTCTCAACTGGGATGCCTTCGCTACCGACTAGAGGGATCTTCTGTGAGAAGCTTCGTCCGAAATAAGAAGTAGGTGCAGCGGGATCCTTGCAGAAGCTAAGGGCTAAGTGGTGATCTGTAATAACCCAACCAAAATATAGGACTAAATTGTAATTAATATAAGTATATGAGTTAGTAAGTAATTAATTATAAAATATAAGGGGGTTAATTTAAAATTTTAGTAAGTTAGTTACAGATTTGACTTTGACTGTTTGTGATTGGTGGGTTGCACTATAGGAAACTAAAGTGCTTCACACACAATCATAACTCTTTAAGTTATAATATGTGGCTAGGATCTTGTATGAATTTTTAATTTAAATTAATGGCTTAGATTCAATAGGATTAATAATAGTTATAACTTAATTAGAAATCCATCTTAATAGATAATTAAAGACTAGTTTAAGTACAACTAGGGATCTAGATCTAAAGGCTATAATTAAACTAAGTTAATCTAATGATTAGGATTTCATAGGAACACTGAGATCCATCTAGAAGCTTAGAATTTAAAAGGGAAAAGAGTTAAAAGCTAAATAGGATTAAGATAAGATAAAATCAATGATTAGTTTATCTAGAATTAGGAAACTTTAATCTCAAGGCTAGTATTAAACTAATCTAATCTAAGGGCTATAAACTAAAACATAATCCAACTTAGAGAACAACTCCTAGACTAAATAAGAAACTATAGGAAATCTATAAGAACACCAAGGGATGGACATGTGGATCATTATTCTAAGTGAGAGAGAGATAGAGAGAGAGAGAGAGAGAGAGAGAGAGAGAGAGAGAGAGAAGAAGAAGAAGAAGATTTCTGGAGCTTTAGGAGCTTGAAGAAGAAGAATTGCAAAACTTGAGCTTGAAGAAGACGAAGAACATCACCATTAAATATGCAAGGTAAGTAATTCGATTATGCTTTATTTTTTATTTGAATTAGGTGTCTAGGTCATATTCAATGAGTATGACATAGCACAACCTTAAAATCTTTATCTTCTATGATTTTCTATATAAGACCTAAACTGGAAAATTATACAGATCTGGACTATCGATTATCAGAACTATGTATATATTTATATAATTTATTTTATATTTTTCTAAGATGCCCATTTTCATTAGGAACACAAAAAAAAAAAACAAGTTTGAGGTGATTCCGATAAGTATACACAAAGTTATGGTCAAATTACCGACGAGACGTCAAAATTGTCAAATCCTTGGTTTGTTCACCGAGACCCTATTCGGTGCACTAAAGGGGTGCCGATGGTGCACTGAAAGCTCGCCAAAGGTGCACCGAGCGTCACAAAAAGCATTTTTTTATCACTGGAAAGTACACAGAGATCCCAACTCGGTGTGCCGAGCCTGAACATTTGACAGAACCCAAAATCCCCAGAAAACCCTTTGGAACCCCTCGGTGCGCCGAAGCCCACTTGGCGACCCCTCGACTCGCCGAGAATTACAAACCTTGTCTGTTTGACTTGAAATTGTGCATACAGACTTATTTTGACCTAATTAGACCGATTTTGATGTTAGTTTTGTTGAATTATAATTATTTCATATACGTGCTTCTTTATGGACCCTTTGCTATGTTGGTGGACATGTGATATTTTGATATGTTTTATATTTCTTGTTTATTCATGTCTAGCATGTTAATTAGTCTTATTATACATTGTACACTCATTTTATTCTTAGTTAATATGCACCTACACTACACTTGCACATCATATGCCTATTTTGCATAATGACCTTGATTGGTCTAAAGCCTTGACTATACCCCATAAATCCATGTGTTGGATATTATGGACATAATGAGTGTTATCATGCTATTGATATTGGTAAAGAAATCCTAGGTGGACTATGTTTATATTATTATAAGTCTTGAGGGACTGATCATCCCAATAGACCAATCTATTCATGGTCAGGGATATGTTCTGGGTGAGGATCCCAATATACCAATTTTGTTTACTCCCAAGGTGAGGGGATTATCCCAAGAGACTTGTGGTAAGGTGATAAGTGAGGGACAGTTCACATTGGTGAGGCCCAATATTCCGAATCATATGAGTAAAATTCTATTAGTAGATTGGCTAATGTATCACAAAGGTTAATCTAGGTGATTCCTTAGGATTTGTCCCTATGATTGAAAATAACTGAGGCGATTGTGATCTCTTAGTCGAAGCTCCTAGAAACTATAATGCGCACATAGAATTGTCTATTATTCCAACCAAATATCGAGGGATGTGTTATGGGTGAGACATCTTGACTAATATGATTAAAATCAAATATAGAACATACACTAATCGAATGCCAAATAGCATGCATTATTTGCATATCATATTCTTGTGCATGGATTACATGTAATAATCATATTTAACTATTGCATGAGTATGCATTGATACATTAATAAGTACTTTGCATTGCACATCACATCATGTTGCATTATTATCATTACCATGTTATTGATTGCATGTATTCTGTTTTAGTCTATTGATTATCATTGAGAATGGCTTTGACCCTACTTCAATCAAAAATTTAGTTTAATTGATTATTTACTGAGCTAAGTGTAGTTGACGCTTTCGAGCACAACATATTTCAGGACTTATAGATGATGGACATATGGACCATGAGGACCAAGGTGGAAAACAAGGATGCCATGAAGATATTAGTCATTTATTCGACGATCTTAGTAGAACTTGTAGTAGGGTTTATTCGATGTAATTTCAGTACTTAATTAGATAGGTTAGTTAATATGGATTTGATTTGAAGCATGAGACTTAGATTATATTTCCGTTGTTATGATTGTTTTGAATGAATATTATATTTATGATACTATTTTTCAGAATATTATATCTTAATTATTTCAAAGATTTGGTTATGTATTACTTTCTACTCACATAGGGATATGGGGTGAGAGTTACAAACTAAATTTAGGGACTCCAATGAGATCTCTAGATTTGGGATGTGACATGATCACTAGAGATCAGAAACTAAACTAGACTAATGATCGCTACGGATCAGAAATGAAACTAATGTGTAACTGTTTGAGTTGATTTGCTATAGAGGCCATTCTCCGTCTTGGCCGATCCCATCTTATAACCCTCTATTATAACCGTCTGACGGTTTGCAAGTAATGGGTGTTATTTTTCCCCTTTTGCTGACACCTGGCCCACTAGCCAGATCTCTATTTCTTTGTTTAAGGCTCACGGTCTATACTAGTAGGCATCCAAGCTTATGTTGATCTTCTAAGCCGGCGTTGGATCTGGGCCCAGATGCATTTGGCATTCCTAATGGTTCAGGTTAATTGTGACGGTTTGGACCCGACCTGAACACATAGCTACAATTTGTTCCCAGTAGATATTAATGATACCCTGTCGTTGGTGCTACTTATAATTCCTGAATTAGGCCATGTTATATGCACCCATACCCGTCATATTCACGATGTAAACAGTGTTAAACCGAAAACAGAAAACATGAACAATTAAGCAAATATTGATGATCATACCATCATGTCTTAATTGATAAAAACCGATACTGAAATTGATTTAGATTATCAAGATACAAAAATTTTCCAATATTTATAACTTGTAACGTCCACAACAGTAGGATTGACATGGTCATCATAGAAGAAAATGTTCTCAAGCCGGTCCTTTGTTAGATTTGAATAAAAAATTAATATTGTAAAAGGCCGGACCTTGTTAGTAACTTACACTTTTGTTTTTGTATTGCATGGCCGTCCCTCCTGTAAACTAATTTACAAACCCTGACTACTTTGCAAGAAAACTCTATAAATAAATCATGTAGAGGACTCCTTTAATTCATTGTCATCCAGAATTAATTTGAGCTAATAGATCAAACTGATTCATTCTGATGGCTTCTAACCGGGTGCTTGTCGTCCTTACCATCGTTGCTGTTATCTTTCCAGCTGCAGCTATGTCGAAAACATTCTTTGTCGGCGATGAAACCGGGTGGACATTCGGATTCGATTATCAAGCTTGGGCCAATGGAAAGGACTTTAGAGTTGGAGATCAACTGGGTAAATTTATTTTCAAAATTTTTTATAATTAAGAAATAAACTATAACCATGACTTGATGACATTGATTTTTTTTTTTTTTCATCAGTGTTTAAATATCCGGTCGGAGCTCACAATGTCTTCAAAGTAAATGGAACCGGCTTTCAGAACTGTATCGTGCCGCCCAAGTCTGAGGCTCTAACATCTGGAAGTGATAAAATAACCCTAGCAACCCCAGGAAGAAAATGGTACATCTGTGGTGTAGCCAAGCACTGTGAGAAGGGCGGCCAAAAGCTCTTCATCACCGTTCAACCTCAGTACTCGATGTCTCCAGCTCCTGCACCTAATTCTCAAGCTTACTCACTATCTCCAGTTCCTGCACCTTCTTCTCACGCTCTGCCATACCGGTTCATGCGTAAACTCAGCAAATGGAATTGAAACAACCTTATATGAGGCAGCGACGATGCCAGCAGTCGTCCTAGCAATTATGATCATCGTTTAATTAATTTGGATTGCAATGTTCTCATAATTTCTTGGCACGCTTTATGATATGTCATTTCCCTTAATAGTATAGATTTTGAATAATTTCATTATTTTATGAAATATGGTTAGAGATTATTATGTCTAGCAGGTTTGATCCTCGGTTTATTTTGGTAATGAAACTAGACATGTCAATTAGTTCGATCTAAAAAGAAAACCGAACAAACCAAATATTAAACAGTCGGTTCGGTTTGGTTATTTTGTATTATGGTTTAAAAAACAAAAAACTGAATTAATTCAGTTTAGTATTCGGTTTAGGTTTCGACTAAACCAAACCAAAAAATTGAAGTATACTATATATATTTTATATAGAAAAATAGTATTAAGTTTGTCAAACTGAACCAAAAACCAATTTTTTCGATTTTATTTCGGTTTGGTTCAGCTTTATTCACTATAGCTTGTTTGGTTTTCGTGAGAAATTAAGATAAGGAGAAAAGAAGAAGACACGAAATTACGTGGCTCGGTTTAAAGCCTACGTCCACGGTGATAAAGCTCTCCCATAGTTTTCTTCTATATCTTTCTCTTCAAGACTCTTTCATCAATATAAAGAAGTCTAACATATAAGAAGGGAAACAAATCTACACCAACGTCAAGACTCTTACATCAATATAAAGAAGTCTAACATATAAGAAGGGCAAGACTGTTACATCAATATAAAGAAGTCTAACATACAAGAAGGGAAACAAATCTACACCAAGGAGGAAAGTAGGAGAGAAATATGGGATATCTGGGATTGACAAGAATCAAATCTAGGATTGACTAGGATTTGACAATAATCAAATCCCAAAATATAATACTCCACCTTAGGTTAGAGCCTGGATATGCCCAACTTGGTTAAAAGAAGACGAAATTAATCTTTTCCAAGAGCTTAATTCGGTAAACAAATTAGCACGCTGCAACTTGAAATGTAGTCCGTGCGAATAAAATGTAAGAACCTGAATAATCACTACTAATTAATTAAGATTAGAATTCAAGTTTAATTTACATTTAGTAAAACAAACTCACTAATAGGAGAGATTAGTGCTCACCTAGTCATTAACCACCTGAAGTTAAAACATATTAGGAATCACCTTAGACCTCAAGACTAATTAGGAAGATTAATCTATTTTAGGTAGCCAACCTGATTAGTTAGCAGACCTTAGAGATTAATTTAAAATAAAATAATTAGACAAGATAATAAATCATATCCGACAACTCTAGAGATCCACCTTAGACCCACCAGTAAAAGCCCTCTAGCAGAAGTTGATTTCGAGACCAATTGAAAAATGTCAGATCAGAAACCCCATTTTGCCCCTACTACTGAACTTATTCCCAACTTAACCTCTAAAACCTATAAATAGGCGCCTCAGATCATTTTCAGCATTTTTCTTCTTCTTCTTCCTCTCTTCTCTTCTCTTGGAGCTTTGGAGCACATGTGAGACCATTGGAAATCGCGGAGACACGGCGGATCAACCCCGATGCAATTCCGGCAACGCTACAAGTTGAGCATCCTCTCTTTGAAGTTGTATTTAGTTGTGTGTTTGCATTGTGACCTAAAAGAATGGTTAATTGTTGTATGTCCACCTTCTCAGTATCCTCTCTTTAAAGTTGTATTTAGTTGTGTGTTTGCATTGTGACCTAGAAGAAGGGTTAATTGTTGTATGTCCACCTTCTCCTTGGGATTTCAACCTAGATTTCATGCTATAGGTGATAGCCTTAAACCCCTGACCTTTATTTGTGGAAAAACCAAACCCTAAGTGGAGAAAATAGAGAGGAAACCTCAAATCTCCACTTTAGACCAATCTAAATAAAAAAAATAAAGCATAATCAACCCTTCTGGGAGTGAGATCAACCTCTTGGAGAAATTTCAAACCTGTTAGCCCTTTCCTGAGCTTCGACGCGCCGAATAGTCTGTCGAATCTCATAGCTTATTTGGGCTCTCTGGAATTGTCGCCAACGACAGCCTAGGCGATCCTAAGAGGTCGCTGAAGCCCATTCGGCGAGCCTAAGTGGTTGCTTAACCAAATTTGTTTATAAACCGAGTTCACTTTTGGTTTATCGAGATTCGTCCTGACCAAATCCCGCGGTGCCAAGTTATTTGGCATACTTTTGCACATCTCGGTGCGTCGAAGGGTTGCCGAGCAGTTCCCTTGATACAATTTGAGTGATTCAAATGTGAGCATGTGTATCTTGACTAACCACACGTGTTTGGCCTATTTCTGGGACAAATAGACTCACCATGCAAAATTCGACCCCTCAACCCGAAAGTTAGCTTCTTGGACTTGACCGAGAAATGAGGAGAATTTTGGGAATCAAGTAAGTATAGTCCCAAAATACTTCCATTGGCTCAAGACCATCTTTTTACATGTGTTTGGATATTGATAGTAGTGG
Organism: Pachysandra terminalis; assembly: GCA_031762675.1. Classification (NCBI taxonomy): domain Eukaryota; kingdom Viridiplantae; phylum Streptophyta; class Magnoliopsida; order Buxales; family Buxaceae; genus Pachysandra; species Pachysandra terminalis. The sequence goes on along the minus strand of JAUPMG010023633.1, from coordinate 6,178 downwards.
ATATGAAGTTAAATCCTTTAATTTGTGGAAATGCGTTATATATGGTACTCCTAGTATGAGTTGATTGGTGAATGACTAGCTAAGGCATCCTGGTGCCTTGTAGACATGTTAATGATGAATGGATTATGTTTAGATGTTCTAACGTGTTTGATGAGGAGTTTGGTGCCTGTGTGCCCAACTGGTCTTACCTCATTTGCCTATGAGAATATAACTGTCATGTTTTCCTTATAGTATCATAAATATAGATTTACTAGTTGCTTGTGCACTTTGAGTTACTTGGTGGAGTAGATTATGGTACTATGCCCATATGTTTGATGATTTGAATATATGTTTGTGAAACATTGTATGATGTATAAATAAATGGATTTGAATATGGATGTTGCATATGGACCTTTCGGCTGTGACAGCCTAGTCTAATACCTCATATAATACCCTTAGGTTTAGACAAACATATTAGATATTTGACTTGATAGTCATTATAGTCCTATGAGAGGACCCTATTATCGTACCCAAGCTGAGAGTGAACCCACATAGGGAGGCCTCTACAGTCTTGAGGGATGATGGTTACCCAAGGATCCGAACGTTGGTGTAAGCTTGGAAGATGGTGAACTATCCTAAGGATCCGCACGTTGGTGTAAGCTTGGGAGACAGTGAGACCATGTTATACTTTCTGTTAGATTTGGAATATGTAAAATTCCCTGAAGGAATTAACATGTGGATGTGAGCTTTGGTCGCGGGCCCGTGAGTAAAAATAAGTGGGGGATTGTGCCTCATAGATTGAAAGGCCTTAAAACTATGATGTACACATAGAATAATCCTATCCCTTAGTCCGTTCATACGGGGGATGATTTCAAGTTGCTGGAACATCCTAGGGCTCATTCAGATTATTGGTATACCCCGGATAGAGATTGGGATCACATGAGAATTTACGATATTTCACCTTACATACAACGTTTGCATTTCACTTGCATTTGCATATCTTTGTTAATATTAGTGTGAGAGCCTTGTGTATGAAACACTTAGCCTGATTTTCATTTAGATCTAAGCATATAGTTGTAGAGTTATTGACTGTTGAGATATACTCTGTGAGAATGGGAGAGAACTTCAGATTGTGTAAACTTATAGTTAAACTATCACACTGTTCACCACTGGCACATGTACTGCTTATTACACATTGTACACTTACTGCACTTTACTCATAATGTTGGAATATGAGTGAATACATTTCATTGAAGGCTTACTCATTCTGGCTTCCAGTTTATGTGTGTTATTTATATTTCAGGTTCAGGAGCTTAGATGCGAACAGAGACTGGAATAGATAGCGCACTCTGGTAGAATTATTGAAATAGTCTATGGGTAGACTTTTATTTTCTTAGATTTAGTTTATTTTAGCTTTGGTTGTATTAGTTACTTATATCTTACTAGAACTAAAATTAACTTCCGCTTATGTTTTGACCATTGTTATCCACACTCGTAGAAATACGGGATGAAGGTTGCAAATAAATCGGAAAATCTCAGAAATTTGAGAATTTCTGGTTTGGTTCGTGACATAAAATCGGCTTGAAGTTGTTGTCCAATAATATGGCAATCTATCTCAATGTACTTCGTACGTTCATGGAAAAAAGGATTAGCCATAATGTGAAGGGCAACTTTGTTTTCACATTAGGGAAACACTGGATTGAGATGAGAAATGCCAAGATCACGAAACAAATAGTTGAGCCAAATAATCCCATATGTAGGAATGCAATGCACCGATACTCAGCTTCACTAGAAGAGCGAGAAATAGTGAGTTGTTTCTTACTTTTCCAAGAGATGGGCTACCTCCCAAAACGATACAGTAATGTTTAATTGATCGCCTGGTCTACAACTTGCCCAATTTGAGTCACAATAAGCTTTCATCTGCAGGATATTATTGGAGGGTAGCAGAATGCCTTTACCAGGTGTTGACTTGAGGAAGTGGAGGACTTGATAAGTTGCTTCAAGATGAGGTTGTCGAGGTTCATGCATGAATTGACTCGGAATATGCACAAAATTAGATAATTTTTGGTCAAGTGATGGTGAGATGTTAGAGATAATGGGTGGCTCATATTCACTAGTCTCTAGATCCAAGGGGGAGGGGTCCCTCCCTGGGTCATGGGTAACTTCTTGTGCAGGTTAGTAACATGGGGGGTTGGGGGGTGCAAGGGGTGGAACCCCTCGCGGTACGATAAGGGTATATTGGTGATTTTCCCCATATATCAAATAGAAGTATAAGTTGTAATCTTAATTCGTTTTCGACATAGTGGAAACGTCTTCTCTCCCGTGGACGTAGGTTTTGTCGAACCACGTATATCTGTGTGCATTGTTTTGATCTTCGGTTTTATTGTTTATTACTATTGCTTGATCTCGATTAATATGAAATAAATTAAACGTCCCACTAGACGTCTATATTAACTGGGATCAGCCAAAAGATCACCATCATTAGAAGTGACTTTCAAATGTTGTTCTATAGGAAATTTAGTTGGTTGAGCTTCATGAAGACCTGTTTCATCCAATATTTCAAAAGCATATTTTCGTTGAGACAAAAAAATTCCTTTCTGCGAGCGAGCTACTTTAATGTCCAAAATATATTTTAACTGCCCAAGATCGTTAATGTGAAAGCGACTACAAAGAAATGCTTTCAATGCATTGATAATTAGCAAGTTATTTCCAGTCGCAATAATGACATCCATATAGACAAGTACAATGGTAATAGTAGAACCAAAAGTGGAGATAAATAGCGAATGATCTTTATCCGATTGTTTAAAACCAGCATGAATTAGGGTAGATGAAAATTTGGAAAACCAATTACGAGAGGCTTGCTTGAGACCATATAAGGACTTTTGGAGTCGGCATACTCTACTCTCCCTTTGTCGAACAAATCCGGGAGGGAATTCCATGTACACCTCCTCATCAAGACCACCATAAAAGAAAGCATTATTGACATCCAATTGTTGTAAGTGCCATTGTTTGACGGAAGCAATAATAAGAAGACATCCAACATTGACAAGCTTAGCACCAGGAGTGACAGTGTCGTGGTAATCAATACCTTCGACTTGAGTATATCCCTTAACTATGTGGCGGGCTTTGTATATCTCAATAGTGCCGTCGAATCTATACTTAATATTATAGACCCTATCATAAAGTGACGTACTATTGCAAACCATCTCCGAAGATACGACTTATCAATCCCAAAACTGTTAATTAAATAATATATACTTTATAATTGTAAGTCTACCTAAAAAAAACTCTTCTATTAATTAATTAATTAATTAATTAATTAATAAGCAATGTCAACTTAGGTGCTACATACGCATAGATGTGGATCATCAAGAAATCAAGAGAGTTCATATAAAAATTTTCTAAAAAGTTTAACCTTAAAAGACCTGTTGCCAACTCGTGTTATACATAAACATAAATGTGGAACACCTAAAAATCAAGAGAATTCATTTAAAAATTTTCTAAAAATTTCAAACTTAAGAGGCTTATAATAAAGGGAAGATTATACTTTGACCCCCTGAGGTTTCGACCACTTGCACTTAGACCCCCTGAAGTTTGTAAAGTTACAATTACCTCATTTTTATATGAAACCTTAGAGCCGTGTCATGGACTGATTTGGGGCGATAGGGGTGGTAGTGGGTGGTAGTGGTAGATTTGAGAGCAGTAATTTTATATTTTACTAGGGATAAATCAGTCCATGACCCCTTGAGGTTTCATATAAAAAGGGAGTGATTGTAGTTTAACAAACCTTAGGAGGTCTAACTGCAAGAGGTTGAAACCTCGTGGAGTCAAAAGTGTAATTTGCCCTATAATAAAATAATAGATTAGAAAGTATTTGCGTACTTTTAAATAACGGGCTTTCGGCTTGGATCCGTTAAAAATGTTTTTGGGCCGCTTTTTAACATTGAAGTATTCAACTGAGTCTGAGCCAGCAAAACATTAACGAGCCTGAGCTGCCTCGGGCCCGCACACATAAAGCTCGGATGGAGGCACACGTTGTGTGTGCTGACCGCACCTGATCTGCAATCTTGAAATCCGGCGCCGTTTGGTTGGCTAATGTAACCGTCTACGTACGATGAGGTAAATCTTAAGATCATGCGGTCGACATTGCACGCCACCAAATTGAATTAGGGTTTGGTTCCACCAACCGTGAATTTAAGCGTTACGGCTCCCAACACAGCCGTTTGCGGTGCTGTTCGGGCTGCCCTCCCATTTCTCTCTAATCTCTGGGCATCGTTCTGTCTCTGATCTCCGTTCGGATCTCCGACCATTTACCCCTCTTTATCCTTCCCTCTCCTCTTCTTTCTTTCAATTCAGGAAAAAAAAAAAGCCAAAAAAAGTAAAGTAAAGAAGAAAACAAGAAAAGGAATATCTATCAGAACAGTCCGATCAAGTCAAAGCTTCCGGTGGTGTTTCTTTGAATTCAGGTGTTGTTTTCTATTAGTTTCAGATTAGATTCAGGGATCTTTTTGGTTTCCAATAAAAAGAGGAGAGGGAAGAAAAAAAAAAGCAGAAAACAATCGAAAAGTTGAAAAAAAGGGAAAGATCTGTTGTGTTTTTTTGTTTTTTGAAGAGATGGCGCAGGTTCAAGTTCAGCCACAGCCTCCTCTTTCCGGGCCGAATGGGGCGGCGAACTCCGGTGGGAATCCGTTCGTGTCGACTTCTCTGTATGTGGGTGACCTGGAATTCAGTGTCACTGACTCGCAGTTGTATGATCTGTTTAGCCAGATGGGTCAAGTGGTTTCCGTTCGTGTCTGCAGGGATTTGAGCACTCGTCGATCTCTGGGTTATGCGTATGTCAATTACAGCAATGCCCAAGATGGTTAGTCACCGGACTTTGACTCCGATTGCTTACTTTGTTTTGAAATTTCTGTTTTGTAAATGCGGAAACGTTATGGAATTATTAATTACGTATTTATGCTATGGTTTTAGCTAATGAAATGATTCTAGATAGAGTATAATGGTGGGATATGGTTTATGCAAACGATCCCAAAATGTTTTATAAGGCTTGGATGCTCATGATGTGAGCGAGCGAGGAACCATATGCAATCTGGGTTTGAAATCAGACATGTAAATTAGTCGGTGAAGTTGGGTTAGGGCGTGTTGGATTTCCAGTTTCTTAGTCTTTGGGGCAAAAATTGTGGTATAAAGCCAAGGAACAGATAATAATACCTTATATGTCGTAGTACTTTTCATGGGTAATGTGTTTCTGTATGTTTGTTCTGTACTTATTATCCGTTGACCAATTTTTATAGGTGAACTAGATGCATTTAATATTGATAATTGACATCGAAGGGGTTTTAAGGTTTTTTGTTGTGATGAAAAAGTAAGAGAGCTTCCAGTGCATGATAGTTAATTTCATTTTTTTGGGGGGATTTTATAGTTTATTTTATTTATAGACAAGTATTCTAATTTTTAAGATGATAATGGAATACTCCTTTAAATTTGTAGTTTATGCTTTGTGTTTATATTGCCGAATGTAATATCACTGCGAAATTAGTCTCTCGATCAAGCCTGAATATGTTCATATCATGCTGGTAGTGTTATAATCCTCATATATATGACTTTGTAAAAATGTTTATGGGAAAAAACATGAGGTGGTCCTTGTACTACTATGAGTTAATTACTACCTAGTTTATATTAGTAGATTATTATATGATTATTCGAATTCAAGTTGAATATATCTTATAATATTTTTTTCAATAATGTTTGAGATAGTAGTTTGTTACTCTCATTTATTGTATTTATATAACATTTGTTTTAGTTAAAGAAAAAAAGGGGTTTGCTATTATTTGTAGTGGTTCACAGTTCTTAGTTTTGTTACTTGAGCGGATATAGTTTGTACTTTGTAGTAGTTCACAGAGCTTGTGAATCGCATATATGAAGTTGTGTGTTTCAACATCATTATTTGTCAGTACTTCTAGTGCCCTTCTCTTTGAAATTGAAGTGGGATGTTTTTGGCCATTGTATGAAAATGCTTCACATGTCTTTGTGCAAATTTATTATGTCTTGTTGGTGCTTGAAGTGTCCTTTTTTCTCTTCCTCGTTTTTTCTGTCATTTCTGAAGTCTTTGTTTCGTGTTGTAACAGCGGCAAGGGCATTGGATGTATTGAACTTCACTCCTCTCAATGGCAAGCCAATGAGAGTAATGTATTCTCAT
>JAUPMG010023613.1:0-15022 GCA_031762675.1 Pachysandra terminalis | reverse complement strand
TAATACATCAAAAAAATGCAAAAACAAATGTCTAACATTTTTTTAATTTAAAAAAAAATATTCAAAAAAACTAAAAATTTCCCCCATGTCGCCACAAAACGACATAATACCCATATGTCATGTCGCCACCTGGGGAAATGGCGACATGTCACCGACATTGCATTCCTTAGAGAGGACTAAATTGCATGTCAATTTTATCAGTCTTTTCACTAGACAGTTGGGCTCAACTAGCGTGGAATCAGTTAAAAGTGTGGTCTTCTTGGTCTAAAGGTCCTTAGACTGAAAGGGAAGATATTATAGGATCTGGATCCTTTTGCTACCTTTTGGGGCAAGAAGAAGTGGACCATAGAATTTTAGAGGATAAGAAAAGACACATTTGTCAGAGTATTGTTGATTGATTGGAGCTTGATGGAGTCTCATTTCCAAGATGTATCTAAAGCAGATTTTTTTCAGAGATGGCATTGATTAATTGAGCAGAAACTGTATAGTGTTGGTGGGAATACTTTTCCACATTTTATATTTATTCTACACTTTCATAAACATACATAATATATGTTTCTGTTTCCTATCAAACAAAATTTCGGAAAGCAAAATCATGTCATTAAAGAGGAAAATGAACATGCAGTCTAACAAAATATTATTCCCTCGTCAATGAAAAAAGGAAAACGAAAAAGAAAAAAAACTTTATTAACTAATATAAGCATGTGCACAATACTCAATATAATGCACCATATATATTTACCAAATTTAAGATCAGAAGCAGGCAGGTACAAATTAAATTTTGATTCTAAAGAAATCACCCATAAATGAAGGAAAAATGGAACATTAAGATCCAACAGCAGCTTACCAGTGTAACATATCCAAGTTTTCTCTTCGCTTTCTTTCCAGACATGCATACTTGTTCATTGCTTTCTTCCTCTCTCACTGGGATTTTCAACGTATTTGTGTCTCTCACATCACCATGCCTAGTGGGAGACTTGGACGATTCATTGAGGTCCCTACTTTCTGCAACATCATGACTTGTAAAGTTTCTACAGTTTTGATCATGTATTTCAGTAGCAACAGATGAGAATAAGAATTTTTCTTGAGATCCACATTTGGGAAACCCATCAAGGTTTTCTACCAATAATTTAGGCGTAGTATCTTGATAACCAGTATCAAGCAGATCCAAGGTGTTTAAAGGACTTCTTCCAGCCAACTTTCCTCCACTAGAACTCTCAGAGAGATCTGATACAGAACTAGGATTGTCATTTTTATTCCTGACAAGGAGGTTTGATGCTAAGCTTCTTTTCTGACTGCTTGTTTGATTCTTTAAACTACTGCGGGTTCTTGCTCCACCACACTTACTTGGAATATTTGTACTTAAAGGGCTTCTTCCAGCCAACTTTTCTCCACCAGGATTCTCAGAGATATCTGACACAGAACTAGGCTTATTAGTTGCAAGGCACTTCAATGACAAGATCACTTTCTGACTACTTATTTGATTCTTCAACCTAATTCTAGTTCTTGTTCCAATACAATTACTTGGAGTAGAAGTTATTGTATGCATACCTGTTTTAGATGGAGAAATTACATCCATTTTTGAATCTGACTGCGCTTTAGTATACTCCATGACATTATAACTGCAGTCTTCTAATATTTTTGAACTTTTAGGATGCCAAGCATCTGGTTCTTTTGAGAAAGGTTCTTTTGCTATTCCGTCATGGCAAAGACTAGCCAAATTTGATCTATCATCGCCACTTAATCTATCTTCAATGGAACTAAGGAGGACATTCTCAAAGTCTTGTGACACTGCAGAAGTAACAAATTTTGTGTGTTTACTCTTTGGCTTTCTTTTCTTCTTAACATCCTGCTTCTGGTTCCCTTTTGAACTCTCCATACTAGACAAGATTGTCGAACAGATACTTAATGTTTCCATTGGCACAGCCTTGTTAAGCTTGGATGGTGTAACAATTCCCATATTCAAACCTATGAATAGCTTATGATCCTTAGATGTGCCATCCTTGGCAGTGTCAGAACTTAGATTCTGTTCAGCTTGATTTATCATGTCAGTCTCACAGTCTTGCAAGGTAGAATCTTTAGATGTAACATCAGTGAAATTGTTTGAAATTTTCTTAAGAGACTCCCTTTTTGAGACTTCATTTTCCAGCTTATTAAGATTAACACCGCTAAGGTAATTTTTTTCTGATGGTATGTTTTGAATGTCTTCCAATCCCACATTTGCTGCATTCAAAATATGTTTGTCGTCTTCGTGCCGAGGCTCACTCTTGGACTTCTCATATTGATTCAAAGTCTCCTCTAGTGAGGATATTATAAGTGGGCTATATTCCATATCTGGACATTCCACCACAGTAGGACATTTCAATGCATTGCCATGACAGTTGCCCACCGTATTAGTAGTGATATTCTTTGTTAGAATACGTGCCCTAGTCACTGAAGATCCTTCTAATTCAATAGGCACAACACGATGTGAATTACTTCCTGAAGCCATGCTTAACTCATCAAAATCAGAGATACTTGTTGAAACACCTAGGGTGGATGATTCTTCACTGAAACATCTCTCTGCATAGGCCTCCCAATGTTGAGGAAACCCGAAAAGAAAATGACTGCAGACCTGCTCAGAGTGGAAGTTAGAATCTAAACAACTGGAAAATCACTATAACAAATGTAGCGATTTTGAAAACGTCACTAAATTTCACAAAGCTTCATGTATAAAGTTATTGGAGAATTTTTAAAATCCATACTATTATCTCTGAAAGTATATAAAATCATATAAATGAATACAAAATATAAAAAGTCCAAATACATAAAAAATAAAAAATAAAAAATTGGTCTGGAATTTCAGCAATAACCAAAATGTTTTTGAAACTTCATTCAGGCCAAGTGTTCAGCAAAAATTTTGATTTTAGAAAATCATGTGTACACACTTCTATGTGGCCTAAGGAAAATAAAATCTATAACACATTTCCTTGTATAGAATAATATATATTTTCCAAACAGATGATTACCCACATACTTGAGTATGCAATCAATCAATTAAGGACTTTATGTCCCTACTATCTATCCGGTACTATTGTAGACTTGTGATAAAATTATTTCATTCAATCTAAGGGATACAGAGAAAAGAAAACAATTTACAAACCTCAGAGGGAAATCCATTTCTAAGAGTGTGAGACCTGTTCATGAATCCCTTGAGCATAACATTTATACCATCAGCAGTCTCAAGTGTGAAGACATCATATCTCTTCATTATTGGTGCAGAAGAAAAGACTCTCACAGATTGCCTGTGCACAAGAAAAAAGAAAGTCTTAGATGTAAAGATACCCAGTACCCCTATGTCCATCACTCCTAATTTTAGCACAGACTGGGAAGGATGGGAGAGCATATCCAGAGGAGATATACACTGACATGTAACAAGGTACAAAAAACTTCAGGATTAATTATATTTTGAAAAAGAAAGGGTAAATGAAAAGACAAGCAAACACGACAAGGTACTCTCTTCTCCTTAATATGTACCACTCATATGGTAAATATTCGTAAATAAATCAAAACCATCAAAAATGAAACATCAGAAAAAGGTAGGTACGTGGAGAACTGAGGTGAGCTGCCGGGAAAAGCCTGCATATTGAACGGTTATAAACATCATATTGGAAACATATTTGCTGCATGGTACATCAAAAGTAGGCCAAACCTCAGTAGTTGTAAATTTCTAATTAACAAGTTATTATAACTGAGACATACCAGAAAGGAGTGAGGTACCTTGAGAAAAAAGAAGAAGCCAGATCTACTTTTCTATGACAACCCACAACAGCATCAATTCAACAAAAGTGTTAGAATATTTACCATGGAAACCTTTAATGAAATGGGTGGATGCCGAGACACTAAATTAAATTGAGTATCCTGTGCCAGGAAACAATTTTATTTGTTTGTGTCAGACAGTAAACAGAGCTTGAGAATAAGTAGGTAGTTAAACATCTAAATTAGACTCTTGGGAGGTTTATTTCTTCAGGGGCATCCAATAGAAAACAAGGAAATAACTTTCAAATATTGGAGGACGCTAAATTAGAAGCATAACCAGCAATTCAGCTGATTATTTACCAAGCCATAAAAATCTCAAAAATAGTGATTCATCAGTGATAAGACTGACTTCTACAAAAACTTGTACAATTTTAAGTTAAATCAAAGAGATCATTAATATACTATATACAGACAAATTTTATTTAAGGATCGGTTGTCTGAAAATTGGTACCTTTCTTCAACTTTAGCTGTTGCAACCATTGGGATGCCCAGGATTTCAGAAGTACGTTGAACACACAAAGGCTTAGCCACATTGTGTGATCTTCTCTGATCAAAACCCCATAAAGGAAGAGTATTTTTAGGTAAGAAACTTCCTTGCTCCAACATTACTGAGCACCAGGGGGCAACAAAGAAAAATAATAATAATAATAATAATACCCCACAAGCTACATCAAGTAACTCAAAGCCCTGAATCAAATAATCTGACAATGTAGGGCAATTTGATTTTAAAATACAAATTGCTTTCTGTAATTAAAATATTTGATTTTAAATTAACTCTCCCCCCCCCCCCCCCCTGCATGCACATGGGATTGAAACTGATCCGAGACATGTGATGTTTCAATACAGATCAGTTAGCACACCATGCTCAATCCATTATGTGACAAATTCAGAGTCATTCAAAGAATCCATGAGGACGATGAGGGATCATGGCCCTAAATCTAAAAATGTAACACTAAGCTTCATTGTTGGTCACATCTGCCCCATGAAAATGATAGGATGAGGGACAACTTAAATATGTAAAGTCTCTCTCGGGATGAAAAAAAAGGTATCTTCAAACATGAAGATCTCATAAGGAAAAAATTAAGGCAGAAATGATCTGATCATGACTTAACCTCTAAGAGCCGTCATTATTGGTCACATCATGTTGATCATGCCATCATGGCTGAGCAGCATAATAGGAGTCGTTCATGACATTTGTGATCAAGCCTGTGTTCAAAATCTGACCACCCAAATTTGGATAGTCAAGCATATCACAAGTAATCAAGATGACATTAGATCGATGGTCTTGATCAAATAACAATCATCAATCAAGGAATGGCAATAATATAAAAATTATCAAGTCTGGACGATAAATAGAACAAATAGATAAGCACCTCTGATTGAGACCTGAATTAATCTGCTTTGTACAAATAAATGATTATGATAAGATCAATAAATCAAAGGAGAAAATGCCCAAATTATCATGAAAGAGTCTGATTATTGGAAGTGCTTTAGAGATGTGAAAAAGATATCCAATAATAATCCATTTTGATAATGAAAGACAAAATGGTTGTGAACCATTTGGATATAATAATAACCTGAACAGGGCAATCTTGATATGGTAAATGGATACCCAAAATTTTCCCTACTCTTCGACAAAGTTAATCCAAAAATCAAATAGTTCTTATCCAGGACAGAGATATCCAGAACAAGGATTAAGGATGGCAATGGGACAGGTTAAATGAGTAGCCCACCAAATCTAACCCTGTAAAGACAGGTCAAAGACATCATTAGAGGGTCTTCACTCTGGTTTTTGGGTAAGCTTATGCCTTATCTAAATTCATAGACATTTGGTATTCCTCTTTTAGGCAGGTTGGTATGTGTTGTGGAAATTGTAAGTACTAATATATGGGCTTTAGTTGGCCTGCTGTATACTTTTCGTCTGCATAGGGCTTTCATTCCTTTTTTATACCTATGATATAACATAGATAAGTCATACTTTTATTGATTAAAAAGATGGCCCTGTAAAGACGGGTTTGGTAAGGTAAGATCCAAGTAAAATTAGGGGTCAAGTTTGCCAAAACTCGTATCAAACTGCTCTGTTATGGTTAGTGTTGTATCTCTTAAATAAAATTTGTATTTCATACTAAAACTAAAAGTAAAGTGGCCACATCCCAAGCTTGTTTTAGGTTAAGGCAGAGTCAATGTCTCAACATAAAGAGTTGAGGTAGTACATGCCAAATCTCATACTTAACCTATCCCATTCCCATACATAACAAAGATGTTCTAATGAAAAAACACGTCATAGCCTAGACCATTATGTCAAAACTCACAGAGTACCAATATGTATCAGTGCATCATCCAAATCAACTCAGAATTGGTCTTTGCTGATGTCACGATAAATATACATTAAGAGAAAATTAAAAAGAAAAAATTATTACTGTCTTGGATGAATAGTATTGGAATTGCCAGTATAACTCATTTGCATCCTACGAGTCACATGACCCTTAAGTGGAGCACGTAAGGCAGGATTTAAAACATGCTCTCGAAACTCTATCATATTGCATGACCAGCACCCAATCACTCTCCCTCTCTCTCACTTCGTCACTCTCTACCTTGCCAAAATCGTATAGTATTGTTGCCGAATTTGTGTATTTTCCGGCCAAACCGAATGAATATCCCTTCTATATCACCAAGTTTGTTTCTTTTGATGTCTTTCAAGAATTTTTTTTCCTATGGATATTACATGGGGTTGGGATTAGGTCATAATATGAGGAATTTTTTGTGATTACATTATTTTTTTTCTGGGTATTTATAACTTTGTTAATTTAGAACTCAGCTGCACTGGTTCTGAAGGATCTTAATTGGCAATTGTAATGAGACATTAGCCTTCTCATGAATAAGGAGAGGAAGACCCTGAGACCAATCAATATATTTATGACGAATTATTCAAGTCTTCTGTGGTGACAACAAGGTGTTAAGCATTTGGGTTTTCACTTAAATGAATCCTACTTTGATACACTTGATCGAGTTGAGATGCACCTAATCACTTGCGAGGATAGCAATCATGTTGAGAATTAATCCAAAAGAGGCAAATGTAGAACTCTCTCTATCGGATAATGCAAGCCCTTGGGAGATTAGTTCAAGATCAAGCTAAGTTGAATCCCGAAGGTAGTGTCGCCACACACTAGAAACACCAACTATCTTAAAAGAAAAGCTTACAGGCTTCTAAGATTCGTCAAAGTCATGATAATAAAAAATAAAAATATGATTATAGAACCACCGACTATCTTCAATGAATGCACTGACAGGCCCCTAAGATATATTAGATTTATATTAAAAATAATTATGATTAATGCTCATATTTACGTGCTTTAAAATTTATTTTATAATAAATTTGATAGACATTCATTGTGGAATCTCATTTTCATCAAACTTACAACTGCTTCCCCTACAATTGATGCATTGTGAATAAAATACATGAGCTTCTATAGTAAATCCAAATACTCAAAAAGCCCAAGTTATCTCTACTGAGCAGAACTAGGTTTGAGTTTACCAGTAGGACCAGAAATTTAAGCGTTATCACAATCTAACTATCCAATTTATTTAAACACGCAATAAATTCAAAACAAATGAAAAATTGAAAGAACAGATTGGTATTCGAAAGAAACTTATGATCACAAAACTGATCAAAGAAAACCGTAAACCAGGGAAGACAACTTACCCTCTCGACTCCAACCCTCCAATAGCCAATCTCCTCCCATTGAAGTCCTTTTCAGCTTTAATCAACCACCAATCGTGCAAACAAACCTTGAAGAAGAAGAAGAAGAAGAAAAGAAGTCAAAAAAGCTCCGAAGAATGCGTAAATAGGGTTTTTGTTACAAGAAATTCGAGGAAGAGAGACCTACCGTTCTGAGAAAGGATGAACTGACGGCCTTGTCGTCGCTATTACTATTGTTCTTCTTGAGGGAAGCAGAAGAGGAGGCCATGGCCTCTCAAGAACCTCGATGAGGGTTTGAAATTTGAAAATAAAGGTTTTTCCGTTTCTCCTGCTTTTAATCGATTCAAGAGAAATGAACATGCGGGGAGTACCAGTAGAAGTAGACAGTTGGCTTTTAAAAGTTATTATGTGCGGGATATTTGGAGATCTGGCGGGAACGCAATCTTCTCTCGTCAATTCCTCGGCGTCGTCGGGTTGTCCGTTGTCCCTTTCTTCCCTTCGTCACCGAATCCGTCTACTCCGTAGTCCGTAGACTTGAGTAGAATACAGCGCCGTTTATTTGTCCAAGGATCTGTTTGTTTCTCCCACAAAAGTAACAGGGAAAAATAAATTTTATGGGAACCTTCTTTTTTCTTTGAGAAAATTACGATAAGTCTTACCGTAGGCTTATCCTCTTTTCACTTCCCTATAAAATAGTAATTTACCTATACTTTTTATTTTATAATTTATTTATCATTTCAATTTTATGATAGTTTCAACTAAAACAATATATTAGAATCTTTCAAATTTGTCCTTTACAAAATATTAATGCAAGATTTCAAAAATAATAAAAAACTAAAAACTAAAAACTAAAAACTAAAACTTTTAAAAACCTCCAAATACCCTTATTAAAATCCCCAACGCCCGTTCCCTCTCTCTCTCTCTAATCGTTGGGAAAAAAAATCATTTTTTGTTTTTTTATAAGATCACACAATCGTTTTTGGGTTCTTAATAAAAAAACAGAATTCAAGTTTTTTTTTTAGATTATAGTTTACGGGTTTTTAGCGAAGAAAAAAAAAATTAAAAGCATGTTTTCATTTAGGGGTTCTTGATATATATATATATATATATATATTAGATCCTGAGTCCATATCAAATCCTTGAATTTTAATATTTAAAGTAATTGTTTTTAGAATACCTGGATCATTAAGAGAGAGACAGAAAAATCAGGGAAACAATTAAAGAATATTGCTCCCTCAGATAAAGATAATTCAATTAATCCTAATAGAGAATCAGAGAAAATTCGGTGTCTTTGATCTCGAACACATATTAGAACAAAAGTATTTAAACCTAATCTAGGTAGAGGTTTTATAGCAATTTGAATTAATCCTATGTGTAAGTATTCATATTTATGTTTATGCATATTGATTGAAGATTGGGATAATAATTGGAAATTATCATGACAATTCATTAGGCTAACCGTCTTTTCTACGGTTTTGATTGAATAATCAGATGTAAAATTAAAAGTTCCTAATTTATATATTTATTTTACAGGAATTTTGGGAATTTTCCAATTTTGAATCTGTCTTTCAATATGCTCATAATTAACTTCTTCAGAATTAACAGTGGTTCAGTTAAAGGATGAAGAAGAGGAAGATCTAGAAAGAGTTTTTGAAACAGTTCTCAGAATATTAGACATCGAAAATAATTTAAAATTAGTTGAACAAATGTCAACAAATATTCTACAGAATAAGCTCACAACACTCCGTCTTGGCTTCAAAGAGCTTATGCGATTTGTGACTAGTTGTCAAATAAATTTTAAAAATTTTCCAAAGTAGATTGGAAACTGTGGTAAAACGTTTCTAGATGTCCCTAACCATTTACAAGTATAAACAACTGGTTGGCATTGTTAGACCTCCATTCGCTCTCATAGACTCCACTGTCGAAGTAGCAGTCGGTGGTTTCCGGGGCGTGACAGAACGGTATCAGAGTTCTAGGTTTGATTACCTAGGGTGTAGAGAACATAGAGGAGAACATTACGATTCACATGGGTGCAATTGTGTGTTTTGTGCATAACATGATTGTGTGATTACTTGTATGATTTACTGTTTGTGAAAACTATACGATGTGAGGTGGTAGATTAGAATACTTAATGTTTGCTTTGGGTCTGTAGATGGGTGGAAAGAGGAGAGCTACTGCGGGTGAGGGGTCACCATCTGAGGTTAGGGATGACACTGATCCTCATTTTACCAGAGTTTATTAGATTCTTGGAGACATGGCGGCTCTCCAGAGGGATCAAATGGAGAGGCAAACCAGGGCTGAGCAGAGAGAAGGACATCGGTGATGTGGTTGGAGAAGTTCAAGAAACTTATTCCAGCTTTTGAGGGTTTGGATGAGCCACACTAGGCTCAGGATTGGTTGTTAGATGTGGAGAGTGTTCAGGACCATGGAGTGTCCTGCCGACTAGAGAGTGTCATTAGCCACATTCATGCTGAAGGGCAAGGCGCTCCACTGGTGGGACTTAGTGGAGAGGGATATGGAGGCGGTGATGACTTTTGAGACATTTAGGAGTCAATTCCTAGATACCTACCATTCGAGTAATTATAAGAGGCAGATGGCTTCCGAGTTCTTCAGGTTAGAACTGGGCTCTCTCACAGTTGCGCAGTATGATGCTCAATTTTCAATGATATCAAGGTTTTCACCTCACATGATCACGAATGAAGCCGACAAGGTTGCTAAGCCCCAACGGTTTAGGACATACACAGATGTCCTAGAATGTGCGAGAATGGGGGAGAGGGATAATGATAGATATTGCAGAAAGCAAGATGAGAAGAAGAGTAACCGAGATAGAGGGAAGACTCATAGATCGAGATATCAGGATGGGGAGCAAAACTCTGAGAAAAAGAAGAGGACTATGGAGAGGCCAGGTTTAGTTGACACTACGACTCGTGTTGTGGCACCAACTCAGCCACACCTGCCACATAGGTGTTTCAACTACTGAAAGATGGGATACTTCCGAAGGTTTTATCCTTAACTGTTGAGGCAAAATGGAGAGCGCATAGCAGTAGAGGTAGGACCACCTCAGCAAGGTCGGGCCAATGTGTTGACTCATCACACTCAAGAGTACGAGGGTGGTGTGGCCAACGCAATGATTGAAGGTACACAATACACACACATAATTACATTATGGTTAAACTATCTTGCATGAACTTATATGATATGATTGTTGAGTTTTATGCTTGAGTTTGTATTAAATTAAGAATATCATAACCGAGCATAATTGACTATAAGATTGGGTATTTTAGAAACTTGGTGTGCTTAATTTTGGGGACGAAATTTCCTACAGGGGGAAGATTGTAGAGACCCAGATCCAAAAATTAAATATAATAATTAAATTGTGACTAATCAAAACAAATTAGGAGTTTTATAAGAAGCAATTAGAAATTTTCTTGAAGTTATTAATGTGGTTTTATGAGATAATTAGATCAAGGGGTGGTATCTAAACAAGGGTTTATGACTTGGGGTCTAAGTGTAATTAGACTAAGTTATGGGGGAACCATATGTAATTTAAAAATGTCAATTCAAATTAGAAACGCATGTAGCTGCGTGGGTGAGTGGGTGTGATTGTGGGTATAGAAAGTGGGAGTAAGGAAGGTTACTATAACTTCTCCTTCACTTTCCCATATGAAGAGAAGACACAATACAAGGGTATTATGAGTTAAGAAGTAAATAGCGTTGAAGGGTTAAAGCAGAAACCCTAGCCGTCATTAGCCTTGGAGAAGAAGAGGAAGAGGAAAAGAAGTAGATGAGAAGAAGAAGAAGGATGAACTCGTTGGAAATCACATACGTAATCGGCAAATGTAAGTTTCATTTTCTGTATAGTCCTCTTGGGATATCGTGGTTGATTTCTCGTGATTGAATGCGTGAATGAATGATTCTTGAATGTGACTTTCGAAAGCATGATTGTATGTCTCAAGTTTGGTGATTAATATCTCGTAAGTTAATCTTTCTAAATAGTTCTCTTATGGCACCTTTTTTAGTTCTAGATTCATATTGATATTATGATACAATGCGCGTTAATCTTAGTTGCTATGCAAAATGATGTTCGACATGATCTAATTAGTGTAATATTATTGTTATGATGATTATTGAGCAGTAGAGATGATGTGGATTGAATTTGGTATCAAAAGTGAGGTTTCGGGAGCCCAGAATATACCCAGATCGCGGCCCGTCAGTAGGCATTGGTACATCGGTGAGCCTGCCGATAAGGAGTTAAAAAACACAGAAGGGTCTCCACCAGTAGGCACCGGCACACCGGTGAGCCTGCCCACAAGATCTGAACCTACTATAAATCAATTGCATTACATCTAATCGATATCAAATCCATTAAAAAACATATTAAATCAATATTTAACACAAATCAAAGGAGTAAAACAATAACTAGTAATACTCAAGCACGGTATGAATCCAAAACACAAATCAAGAAAATACTTGCTCATCGATCATCTAATAAAATGGAATAAAATCATGCTTTCAAACATATGGAAGAGAAACTCGAATTCATACGATAAATCTGAGATTTACAATAATGTTCCACAAAAACTATACAAAAATGATACTTACAACGTGCGTTCCGATATGTGGTTCTAACCCAGATCTTCTTCTTCTTCTCTTTTTCCCCAAGGCTTGTGATGGATAGGGTTTTGGTTCCCCCTTTCTAATCTTTTCTCTCCCTTTCTCTTTTCTTCTTATTCTCTCCGATAGCAATATTGACCAAATGGGGAAAGGTGAGGGAGCACACATGGTAACTTCCCTTACTTTTCTCCCTTACCAAACCCACAACACCTACCACTCTCACGCACTTCTTCATGTTCCAATTTGAATTACAATCTACAAATTATTAAAGTTACCCAAAGAGATATTTAATTACACCATAGGCCCCCAATTTGTATACTTGTTTTAAATACTACCCATAGATTTAATTGTCTTAAAATCCACACCATTAATTCTGGGTTCACCCAATCAAACTTGGACTAGGCCCACTAACCCAGTTCAAAGCCCAATTAAATAACTTAATTACATCATATCACCACACTTTCATTAATTACAGTTTGACCCCATTTCCACATTTACTATTACGAGGTTCATGCCTATTTATTTAACTTCATTAAATAATTACACAATTTAATAATTATTATAAAACTACATCTATTGCGGCCCTGTTAGACCAAGAAACAAACCAGGGGAGGGAGCAGCCGGTCTATTATCGTAACATGGTACTAAGAGGAGCAGAAATGCGCTACCCACGCAAAGAAAAAGCCTTTCTAGCTCTCATCAGCGTATCACAAAAACTAACGACTACTTCCTTGCCCACAAGATCAAAATCAGGATGAGGACAGATCCCATTAGATATCTGATCACCAGGCCACTTTTATCAGGAAGAACCACGAAGTGGATTCTCTATATGTCAGAGTTCGAAGTATCATGTGCGCCGATAAAGGCAGTTAAGCGTTATCCGACATATTGGCCCAATTACTAGAAAACAATGCGCAAGACTTAGGAATGGAGGAAGTGCACAAAATCTGGGATGCGGAAGCGACTTGGACGATTAGTTTCGATGGATCTTTCCTCACCACTACTGGGGGGCCAGGATAGTTCTAGCCACGCCAGACGACACCTCTAGCTCCTTCGCCTACAAATTGGACTTCCCCATGCACGAACAATGACGTAGAGGATGAGGCTTTCTTGATTGGCCTGACCATCGCAAAGAACATGGGGATTCGCAACCTAAAGATCCTAGGGGATTCCAACCTCATTATCAAGAAGGCGTCGGGAGTGTTCATGCTTAAGGAGATACAACTATCGGCGTACCAAGCAATGGCACAAAGGGTCATAGACTCCTTCCAATCGTATACATTCGGCCATACGACTTGGCAGGGCAATATACATGTGGACGCCTTAGCTTCAATCGGTTCCCATATGCCCATGGAGTACCCTCACGCCACAATCCACATAGAAAAGTGACCCTGCCATTTATTTTGGTGATTAAATGGTAGTTAATTCTATTTTAAACTTTAGGACTTAACTGATATAAGAAGGGCTGGATTGGACCCTTATGTGATATTGAGGAAATTATAGTAACTTGTGTAATTTCTGTGAATTAGGTGGACTGGGATTGGACCCTACTCAATGAACACTAATAGATCTATGGGCTGGCCGAATAATCCCATTGGGCAAAAGTAAGGGTAATTAAGTCTTTTACTTGCTAATTTGAATTAAAGGTGGGACAATGGATTTCATCCACTAACCCACACAACCTTTCATAATTAGAGAGAGAAAGGTATTGTTGTTCACACGATCAAACAAAAGAGAGAGAAGGAGGAAAAAGTTGTGTTTGAAGGAAAGGAAAGAATGAAGAAGAAGAAGAAAGCAGAAAGGGAAACTGGTGATCTACTATTGCTGGAAACTGCAGAAAACCGATCTAAGAAGAACAAGGTAGGGATTCCTTCGATTTTACGATAGTCATGTTCATGAATCATAGCAATGCTATAGATAGAGTTTTGATTGCATGATCTAGTGAATCGAAACATGTTTAGACTAGAAATCTTATAGAATGAGAGTAGAATGAATTGCATGTTGATTGTTGGTTTGATTAGCATGCGGAAAGCTATGTTTGCTGTGTTTATGATGATTTTACATGCTCATATGATCTATTTATGATTTCTGAGATTTAAGTTAGTATATTGATTGATTTAATAGTGTATATCTGTTTACGTAAACTAGACTATTATATGTTAGGTTTGGATCATTAATATATTGTTTAGAAATTGATAAGTGAAGTTTAGAACTCTAGAAATATGTATTTTGGGTTATGGGCATGAAGCCCTAGGAGAAAAACCCAGATCTGGGTTAATTTAATGTTTGGTAGGATTCTCGGTAGATGCTGAGACATCTATCGAAAAAGCCTAGAAAATAACACACTCTCGGGACATTCTACCGAAGCTTGGTAGATGATCTACCGAGATTCTCGGCAGGAACCTCGACAGGTACCGAGGTTCTATCGAGCTCTAATTGAGGTCAAATTTTAGGGAAAGTTCCCTTGGGGTGTTTTGCACGTGCCTATGAGGTTGGTTTGTGTGCAAAAGAAGTGGTTATAGTCGAATATTAAAAAGTGTATAGGAAGGTCGTAAATTTAGGAAAATAGGGCGGTTCTGGATGAAATATAAGGAGACTTTGACTTTAATGAGTTGGATATGAATATAGGACTACAAGGTAGGATTAGAATGATTAGAAATGTTTGTATAGGAATTTGAATGGTTTAAGTAGTGCTTGTAACATTCACTGTTTTGACTTGTGCTTGATTCTTGTCACGCCCCGAACCCGGTGACCCAGATCCCTAGGTGGAATGACACGGATCACGAGACGCGACCTTCGGGATCTATTTCTAGATCGCGGACCAGCATAACAAACCAAGGAATAAGATGAAATAAAAACTCATTTATTCATCATCACAGAGTTGCGGAAGCAGAAATAAAACAAATAAAT
>JAUPMG010023602.1:0-15023 GCA_031762675.1 Pachysandra terminalis | reverse complement strand
AAATCATAATTTTTAGGTCTATTTTTTAATCTAATTGACCTACCTGGGTGACCATTCACACCCGAACTCAATGAGTGGTGGCGACTCCTATTTACCCGATCTATCCGGGGTCCGCCCGACCCGAAGTAGTTCACACTCCTATCACATGTGCCCACATAAAGACTGGTTCGACACCTATAGGTTAGCAAATTGTGGTAATGTTCTAAGGGGTAATGATGCTTCATGTAAAGTCATTGGAATATGCACGATTAAGATTAAAATGTTTGATGGTGTTGTGGAAGCTGGGTGATATGAGGCTTGTCCCATATCTGAAGAAGAATTTAATTTCATTGGGTACCTTGGACTCTAATGGCTAAAAATATAAAACAAAAGGTGGAGTTATGAAGGTGACCAAGGGTGCTATGGTGATGATGAATTGTCAGAAGGTTGCAATAAATATTTACAAGCTGTTAGGGACTACAGTTGTAAGTGGAGTTGCTGTAACAATATCTGCAAAATCAGCTACTGATGATACACTCTTGTGACATATGAGAATGGAGCATATGGATGAACATGGCATGATGGAATTTCATAGAAAAAATCTATTGAAGAGGGTTAAATCATGTAAACTTGATTTCTGCAAATACTGTGTTCATGGAAAACAGTATAAAATTCAGTTTAAGAAAGCTACACACAAGAGTGAAGGCATTCTTGACTATATATATACATTTATATAGATGTCTGGGGACCAATGAGAGTTAAATCAAGAGGTGCATCTCACTACTTTGTGAGTTTCACTGATTAGTACTCTAGGAAGGTCCGGGTATACTTTATGAAGCATAAGTCAAAGACCCATATCAAGCTCAGGTTATGAAAAGCAGAGGTAGAAAAGCAGACCAGGAAGCAGATTAAATGCCCCCATAAAAGATAATAGTATATAGTACAAGGATACATAATTTTTGAAATTCTGTGAGGAGCATGGCATCAAAAGGCACTTCAGTCTGAAAGACACCACAACATAATAGTGTGTCTGAGAGGATAAACAGAACTACTGCAGAGAGAGAAACGTGAATGAGATTGAAGACTAGACTGCCTAAGAGCTTTTAGACTGAAACAGTAAATATGGGATACTACATTAACAGATCACCTAGAGAAGCACTTGATGGAAAGATTGCAGAAGAGGTATGGACAAAACAGAAGTAGATTACTCCATGTTGAGGGTAGTCGGGTGTTCTACTTATGTTTATATACCTAGTGATTAAAGGTCAAAGCTTGACCCAAAATCTAAAAGGTGTATTATTCTCGGATATAAGAAAGGGGTAAAAGGGTATAAACTTTGGGATCCAGAAACACAGAAGGTGGTGATCAGTAGAGATGTAGTATTTGAAGAGAACCCCATGCTTAAATCTTCTAAGGAAGATGAGAAACATCAAGTAGAAGAGAGTAGCACTAAGAAGACAGTTGTGCAAGTGGAGCTAGATGATTCAGATAAAGAAAACAACGTTCAGCCAGAAGAAACATCTAGCGTTAGTGACCAGGAGCATCACATCCCATAGCTTTAGATAGGACCAAAGGTGTGGATATCGGTCTAGTTATCAAGATGCAATTGCAATGAGAAAAGTACATGGATGGAGGGTATGATGGAAGAAATCGAGTTGTTGCACAAGAATAAAATTTGGAATTTGGTGGAACTTCCCAAGGAAAAGAATGCAATAGGGTACAAGTGGATGTTCAAGAAAAGGGAGGCAACATCAGAAAAAGAGAGAGAGAAGTTAAAGGCCATGTTAGTAGCAAAGGGGTATTCACAAAGAAAAGGAGTTGACTACAATGAGGTTTTCTCGTCAGTTATTAGGCACACCTCTATCAAGACATTATTGGATTTAGTGGCCAATTGCAATCTGGAATTGGAATAGCTTGATGTCAAAACAGCTTTTCTTCATGGTGATTTGGAGGAGCATATTTATATGAAGCAGCTAAAGGGGTTCAAGCAACTTGAATCGGAGCATCTTGTTTGCAGATTGAAAAAGTCACTTATGGGCTAAAACAATATCCACGACAATGGTATAAGAGGTTCAATTCACACATGATTCAGATTGTTTATACCTATTGTAAGTATGGCGTGTATGGAATTGACAAACTGAAATCCTTGTTAAACAAGGAGTTTGATATAAAAGACTTGGGAGTTGCCAAGAAGATTCTTGACATGGAGATTCATAGGGACAGAGAGGTTGGTAAGTTATGGGTGTCTCAACAAAAGTATGTTGAGAAGGTGTTGGAGAAGTTTAGTAGGAATATACCATTCTCAATCGTAGTAATTTTCATTCCAAGTATAACAGTTGCTTCACCTACATCTTTCATATCAAAATTACATAAGTAACATGGTAGTCTCATTTATTACTTATAGATTAGAACCAAATATTAATAGATCATCAACATAAAGACACATGATCACATAGATTTTATTAAATAATTTATGACAAATATATTTATCACTATCATTAGTTCTGAATCCATTATCAATTATAAATTGATCAAATTTATCATCCCTTGTTTAGGTGCTTGTTTTAAACCATATAAAAATTTCATAAATTTGCATATTCTATGTTCATCACTAGAAGCTACAAAACCATCAGGTTGATCCATATATATAAATTTCTTCTTCCAAGTCACCATTCAAGAAGGCAGTTTTTACATCCATTTGATGAATTTTTAATTAGAATTGCTACTGTAGCAATAAGTAATCTAATAGATGTAATTCTAGTAGCATGAAAGTAAGTGTCAAAGAAATCAATATTTTCTTTTTGTCCGAAACCTTTAACAACCAATTTAGCTTTGAATTTATAAATTGAAAAACAATAAACATAAAAAACATCAACTGGTTGAACCGATTGTACCGACTGGTCTGTACCGGTATTGGTTGTATCAATCCGGTCCAAAGCCTCACAATACAATAGTTGTATGGATCGTGGCTTGGGACCGGATCAGTCCTAGCCGATACCGGTATGGACGGGGTCGGTCCAATCCTTAAAAACCTTGGACTGCTAAACCAGATCTCAAGTTACACTAAGCGTGACCCGCTTGAGGTCCGACCCGTTAAATGTCTCATTCGGTGCTTTTCTCCTCCAATATGTGGGTCCCACAGAGTTAGTACACCTTGAGGGCTCTCGCATCATACGGTTGCAATAGCAGATCGAATCAAAGCCGTACAAAACAGGCTTCTTCTTAGTAAGCCATCTTCGTCTATTTGCTGCGTTTCTCTCTCTACATAGTACGGTTAAAGGCCACCTGAAATGACCTTTCGACACTACAGACTTAACTGTTACAGTCAGGCTCTGATGTCATCTTCCAATCGACATGTGTCAGTTTTTTTGGTTTTTTATCTGACGGCTCTGACCGGTGACCTGCTCCATTTCAACAAGTCACGCGAACTTTCGGGGGTAAAAAAGACCCGAATGGCACACGCACCAGAATTAGAATCATATGGAGTCACAAGTGGAAAATTATTTTTCAAACCTCACTTTCCATGCGTTATTTCATCTTTATATTCTAAATTTTTAATTTCAAACGTTTTTCAAGTGGCCATAATTTACATTTGGTCAACCCTAAGTTAGGTATCAAGTTTTAAGTCCTATAGATATTTGCCACGTGGAATAAATGCCTGACCTAAAAAATATATGAAAACTTTTGTTACTCATCCTTATTGAATGATCATATTAATCTTTTATAAAATAAATGACAGGTTACAATATTAGGGTGTCAATTGGTTCGGTCTAAACTAAAAACCGAACCAATCAAACCAAAAAAATTTGATTTTGTTCGTTTTTTTTACCCATATTTGTTACATCTAGAAAATATTAAAAAAAAAACTGAATTATATTAGGGTGTCAATTGGTTTGGTTATGGTTTAGAAAACAACAAAACTGAATTAATTTGATTTGGTTTATGGTCAAGGAATAGACTAAACCGAATCATTAAAAAAAAAACATATATATATATATTTGTTTTGTTATAGAAAATAGAATTAATTTTGTTAAGCCGAGCCACAAAAAAACCAAATTTTTTGGTTTCTACTTTGATTTGGTTCGATTTTTTATTTTATCATTGTAGTGCGGTTTGGTTTTCGAATTTTTATAACGCTTTGTATGTCATTTTGATTTGGTTTTTGGTTTAATGCAATATAACTCGGTTTGGTTTTGGCTTGGCCACTAAACCGAACCAATTCTAATTCCACTTCAGCCCCAATTATACCTTCAATTCCACGAACCAATCGGGCCCTTATATTTTTACATTTTTACATTTCTATCCCTCTATTTACCCATATTTGTTACATCTAGAAAATATTAAAAAAAAAAAAAGGTTTATTACAAGACATATTTAGCACCACATTTGGTCAATAGTGTCCCCTAACCATGCATGGTAATGTTATCAGACTATAACGCCTAAGAGTAAACCCTAAAATCCTAAAAGCTGGCTTCATACCCAACTGATTACAGTAATAAATACCAAAAAACTGTGAAGATATTGCCACTTTTAAGCCTCGATTGATTATTTTAAGCGTAATTAATGGTTAACGCTACCCAAATCTTAGCTTTGACGCTCTCAGTAAGCGTCAATCTCTCCATTAATTAGCTGTACCCAAACCTCTCTTTGCCCTTTTAGAAAGAACAAGAAACTGTTCTCTATGGTATCTCTTCTCTTTTTTACCCTCAGAAATAAATACTATACAGAAGGGTAGCCCTCAGAGCAGTTTAGTTATGTATTCTTCCTTGCCATAATGGTAGCTTAGTAATTAGACGAGGAAGACAAGGGTAGTCAAGTCACTAAAGCAATTGGTAATGCAAAACTTAGCAAAAGATCAGAAAGTCCGTTCACTGAAAACGTTGAGTCACCAGTTTCCCAAAAAGACTCCGGAAATTTATTTTCCTAACTTCACTCTGAATTGCATTCAATTGGTAAACAAGCAATCTCATCACTTGTCTCATTGTCTTCCCGTCAAAATCTTGTCCGTTTCAAACACTCCAATCCTTATATAAAGTCTCCAAACCCTCTTGATTCTTCCATCAATTTCTATTCAAACATAAAGAACTACAACATCAAAGAGAGTTTCTGAGACTGATGATGATGATGATGGCTACTTCATCAACAAACTCTTACCCTTACATGCTGAGAACTACTTTCACTGCGATTCTCATCTTTTCCTTCACATTTCTACTCCCCAAATCAGGTAAACAAGCAATTCCCACTTCAGTTCAGACTCTTGTCAGGCTTCTTGGTTCTTTTCTCAATTTACAATTTCTGCCAGACAATTATTTATGAAGAAACTACTTCTTCTCCTATCTCTCACTCTTGTTTTGGCTTGTGTTATAGTTTTGGCAGTTGGGTTAGAGGATTCAAGCTACAGTGATGCTGAACTTCTGAATCAATGGAAAATGGTGTTGGGTTCAAGACCTCCACAGTGTGCCAACAAGTGCATGAAATGCACACCATGTACTCCTACACTGGCTATTCGTCATCCCCTCCAAAGTATGGATTTCATGACAACACCTCAAGGTGATGACAGTGAGATATATTATATGCTTTCATGGAAATGTAAATGTGGGGATAAGCTCTTCCAACCTTGATGACAGTGATGACAAAACCTAATCTGGAAACTAGGGGAAGTTCTACAATCTACAATTCTATATAGTTAGGGAGACTTACCATCTCAAAGTATGTTTTGGATTGGTGTTATACTCACTTATTGATAATGAAAATTCTCTCTCTCTCTTTGCACCCCTTTGAAGGAGAAGCCTTTCGTACTCTCTATCTCCTTTCTCTCCACTTTTGTCTGCAATATGAAGACAAATGAAATGTACTTGGATTCGAATGGATTCATCTTGGCTTTCTCACTTTCTTGTCCTTTAATATAGTAGGAAGAGAATGGATAGGATGATGAGTTGTAACAGAATTAAGAAACCTGGTGTCACAACTCATATTCACACGTGGCAATTGTGTTTCACAACGAAAAAAACATATTTCAAGAGTCAGAAATAGGGTACAATCCTACTTGAGAGTTGATAAATTTTTTGCAATTGGCACTTGTGTAGTTATTTTGGGTAAATTACATTCATACTCCTTTGGGTTTGGTATAATGACAACAAATATCTCTCAAACCTTAGCCCATTGCAAACCACCCCCCTATAGTTTGAAAGTATGTTACCACAAATCCCTTCCTTTAGTAACAGTCAATAAAGTAAAGGAATATTAGCTTTTTTGCTTATAGCAGCATATTTTAAGAACGAAAATATCCTCATATACCTTAAAGATATATCCTTCTAGCATAACTTAAAAGCAGCAATTGATAAAGGGGTATTATGGTCAAATGATCAGTTTCTGTTACAGATTGTTAGACTTAGAGCCACTCTAATTTGATCCAACAAGAGTATTGGTTGTAATGACCAAGTTTTGAGGGGTACCTGTTGCCATTAAATCAAATCTAAGGGGGTGTCAATGTAATTACCCTAGTCATATATAGACCAATAAGTCGAGGGAATTTTGCTCAATGAAATGGCTATGTTACATAAGATATATATTCAAGGATCCAAATGGTCAACTATCTGACAATGGAACAACAAACAAACAAATCAGAACAACTTCCACTGTAAGTATTCATTCTCAAATTCATTATTTGTACAATCTGTACCAAGAGTCATATGGTCTTAAAAAACAGATGGCTTCTAATACAAAAAAAATGGTCAACCCCAGGGGCATATTGGTGACCAACAGTGTAATAAGTTCTTCCCCTAGTAATCTTAGCTTTCTAGGACAACATATAACCCCTTGACCCAATATCTGGTATGGGGACTTTAATCTACATACCATCCCATATATATCTATATATATATATATATATATATATATATATATGCTAAAGGCAGATGTTGCTTTCAGAATCTGTGAACAATTGATCCCTAGAGAAAGGGCTTCATTGTCTGGTTTGCTTACTGACTTCCATCACGCCCATAGAACTGGATCAGCAGGTCACGGTTCTAAGCAGACCGGATTTCGCAGTTCCCTCCATTGGTTTCCAGATTATATGCTCAAGTTTATTACAGAAGTTCTTGTAGAACTGCGACACAGACCAAAAGAAATAAATTCCAGTAACAAGGAAACTATAATATGCAGCTTCGTATACCAGGTGCTACTGTTGACTGGAGAAAGAATAATCATGCTGACACAATACAACTTGCTGGTATTGGGCATTTTTTTTTCCACGGAATCAACATGCTGCTATGCAGTCTGAGTATCAGCTTTATGATACGATGTATCTTAAATCATGCTGTTTATTTGATCCTAAACAGCAGATACATTAACCGTCCCCTTCAGTGTTTAAACTCAAAGTATCTGATCGGGGATTGTCCCAGTCCGATACCGAGTTGGATCTAGGGGTGTCAATGAATTTGATCATGGTCCGAGTTTGATCCGAATCCGATCTCGATTTCGGACCGAGTCAGAGAACTTTAGCATTTTCGGGATCGGCTGGGGATCGTGACTCGTCCCGAGTCAATACCCTGTTGTATCAGCCGATCCGACTCGGGATTGTCCGTACTTAACACTATGACCAATAGATCTTCAATATTGATGAATTATGGGTCAGCTGTGCAGTGTATGATGTTTGGATCCATAACTTATTAAACTCCTTGGTATTGCAGTCAAATTTTGGGGTAAATAAGTCAGAAGATCCAAGGATAGATCAGATCAAAAGCAGAAGAAACGCAAGCTAACCTTGTGATATTCAAGAGTGTCCCCAGCAGCCTTTCGAACATCCACCATGAAAAGGGAAGGTGCAACTTCAAAAACCTGACAATGAAAGTATCTTAATTAAAAATGGAGTACGTACACTGAAATCAAAATTCTATTGACGAAAACTATTGAGAGGGTAACATAAGCATTTAATACAGAAAGCTACCTCCAGGACAACAGCAAATTGGCCTGCCTTATTCGCAGCTATTCCTTCAAGTCTCATCTGCAGTAAAATGATTGCAAAATAATCAAAATGTTGCTAATTCAAGATCCAATCCACCAAATTGCCTTATAATGGCAGGTTCAGATTGCATATACAAACCCATTAAGATCAAGTTTGTACATAATTCAATGCGTAAGGTTTAGTAAAAAGAGCTTCAACAACGATTCAGGTTACAAACAGAAGATGGGAATGCAGGATTGTTCACTAAGGAATCTAAATGTTGGTAATTTGTAATAGCTTTCATAACATTGAAATCATCTTTGACACATCCAATGATTAAGTAGGAATCACCCAGAAATATTGCACCCACATGCATCTACGGTTTTAAAATGGAAAAATGCACTTATTGCAAGCCATCGTCCAATTACTGTGAGTATGGACATAATGGTGACTTTTACATTAAGACATCTCACTCAAACAAGAAAAATTCTTGTGCCTTCATAGAATTTTGAATGAATACAAAAAATAAATAAATAAATGCTGACACAAACAACAAAAAATGTGGAAGCAATTGTGGATGCGGTTCCAAGGTCTAACCTATCTGACAAAGAAAACATAAGAAGGTATAAACCAGGGACTCAGAGAAAGATACACAAGTAGAAAAAATGACACAAGCAAGTCTCAGATCCAACCACTCAGAATTTCATTTTAACAAGTTAACATAAGGCCTGAGTAAAACAAGCAGCATATATCCAAATACAAGAAAAGATGGGAACAATAAACTCTCATAAAACATTGTAAGAGTCAATTCCACAGATAATCATACTTTTTTACCTGGTGAACATCTAATTTCAGAACTAATGGCAGCTCAGGGACTAAACCATTGATGTTCATGGCATGTTTGAAATTTTGCCAAAATTTCACCAACTCAGGTAAATTTCGGTTGTGGATGGCATGAACAAACCAAAATCTGATATTTCATTTTCTAATTTCAGTAGAGTTGGGATAACTTCGGGAAAATTTTGGCTTGAAATTTCAGAAATCTTTTGTTTCTAAAAATACAAAAGATAATAGAACAAAAATTATAAAAATAAAAAGTGGTTAACTGGGGAAAAAAATCTTTAGAACTGATCTTTGTAAATGTTTTCATATTTTTCCAAGAATTATAATACATCGAGAACAAACAATTCAAAAATGCAAACTAGCCCTGAAAGCCCGCATTAGCCATCTACATCATATTACCAACCGAGAGCATGATGAGTAAGGTCAAATGACATGAGAAGGGTTGGTACTCCCTTCCGTTCATATCCTTCTGGTGGAACTCTTCTTGGGTGGGGTAGATTTCATCAACTTTGCGTACCTGACTCCATGATGCACCAAATATAGTTGTACATACTGATGAACTCAAAAGATATCAAATATTCTATTACCCAAAAACCTTTATCAACTACAACAATGTAGACAATCCCAATTCCCCACGATTATAAAATAATAGAGATATCATCATTTATAAATATTTTCACTCAAGGTAGACTATTTCTAACTTGAAAAAATATAGTACTGAGCAACCTTCTGCATCCAGGCAATGGCAGAGAGAAAAAGTAACAGTGCATGTCTCTTCTATCCATGGGGGCAAGGGAAAAGGAGAGATCATAAAGGAAAAAATTTATAGAAGTAAACTAAGAGCGAGTGCCCATCTTCAAGCACAAACTTGCTTCATGTCCTGATAATAGTACATCCAATCATCCTTAGCACGATTTATGCAAAGGAAGATTATAAATTCATTGTGAAGCAACAAAATTCAAGGTAGAGATCAATTTTTTTTTCCCAACAAAGAGGAGAATTGAAAGAGAAGAAATTGCCAAAAAAAACCAAATGAATGAGCAGAAAGTAACTAACAGAAAATTTACCTTGTAATTTTTGGTATGGACATTTAGACCCATGGATTCCGCAACAGCTTCAATAGTTGAAATGACAACTTTTGCTGGTTCACGCGAAACAAAACGAGTTTGCCGTTTCACATAATCCTGCCAAAGAGAAAGCAAATCAAACTGTCTCTAGGTTTGTTTTTCAAAATGGGTTTGTGAAGCAAATCACTTATGTGAAGCAAGCAAAGGAAGAGCCCTCTATTTCATCCACACTTGAACACAGGAACCACATCCATGACCCACATGCTTCACTTTAAGTAAAAATATTGTATCTGTGCTATATTATCACCATGAAAAGGTAACAGCTAACTTCAACTTTTGTCCTTTGAAGTATAAAAAGCACTTGGAATAGCCTTAAGATCAATAAACCAACCTACTCCAACATTTCTTTGTAAATCAAATATCTCATATTGTATATTAAGAAGAAAATACATGGTATGTATCCAGCTGCAACTAACAATAAGCCATGAGCATACAGACACACCCAGAGCATCATCCAACATCAGAACCTTTGCTTGCATTCACTCTTGAGAAAAGTACAAGCATGTTCTAACCTGCAGTCCAAATAAGAAATTCTGAAGAAATTTTTAAGTTACCTTTCTGTAAATTCGACAATTACTTAAAAGAATGTTAAACAGGAAAGTATTTATATGGTCACTGTAGAGTCTTGGCAAGGATCTTTTTTTCTTTCTTTTTTTGATGAGTAACAAAAAGAATTGTATTCAGATGAGAAAAGATCAGTCAAAAGTTCTAAGACTCGTTCTTTTGCTTTTATTCGCTTGGATATATTGAGTTGGCTTCCTCAGGTATTGACTAAATGGACAAAAAGTGACCAAGTGAGAAAATGAGATGCCTTCCCATATTGACTGCTGGGTGATCAGGCATTTAGACAAACTACAATACAAATGCCTTCTTGACTTAAGACTTAAATTACATATATCTTGATTCATTATGAGATACATCACAGTCCTGGTCAAACAATAATCTGATATGTAATAACGTTATTTCTTTTTTTCAATCAGTAAAAGTATTGTATTAAATACTATATAGCCATGAGGGCAATGCACAATGTACATAAAAAGAATACTCCGAGGTCAGCAAAAGATAGTGATCCTAGCACAAAACCTAACTACTTAAGAGACCCCAAAGGGCTGTCCAATCATTTAAAAAACCAGAAATCAAAACATTCTTGAATTCCAGAAGAGTGGACAACCAATGAAAGAGCAAGTATAGTGTTCTTTTCTGAATAACTGAGGGATCATGCTCCACACTCTCATTCCTTTTTCTCCATAAAGACAATCAAATGGAAGCAGGGCACAAGTTGTATAAAATCCCCCCCTCTTCCAGAGCTTCTCAATCTCCTAGGAATTGCCCCTTTGATATCAAACTTGAAAGGAAACACAACCAACAATCCATGGCCACCCAACAATGCGAAAGATCATTTACTAATTGCACTTTAGCCCTGAATAATTTGCAACTATTGCGAATAGTCCAATGTCTAGACAAAAGATGGTCAATTGTCAAAATCTTATCAAGAGAGCGGGCCAGATGAAAAAGTCACCTTAGAGGGAATAGGAAACCCACAAATCAATTTCTTGAAGGACAAACTTTTGCAATTCATAAAAGAGAGGTAGAATGACTGTGCAGAGGACACCCATTTTTCTCCCACCCGTTTTCTAGAATCACGAGCTTCCCCTATTGGTATGAATTGGAGAAGAGATGCCAATCAGGCCACTGACTTGAGCTTCTTATCAAACCATGGTCGTCTAAATTGAAGATTCCAACTAACTTCCCCTGATTTATGGACATGATATCCCCAACCCATGCATCCATAATTGTGTTACCAGTAAAAAATCATGGAAATGCTGAATAAAGGGACATTCCCACAGCATAGGTCCTCC
Organism: Pachysandra terminalis; assembly: GCA_031762675.1. NCBI lineage: Eukaryota > Viridiplantae > Streptophyta > Magnoliopsida > Buxales > Buxaceae > Pachysandra > Pachysandra terminalis. The sequence goes on along the minus strand of JAUPMG010023602.1, from coordinate 3,270 downwards.
CAAAATCTCACTGTCTCTAGAGCCAACCTAAACCAAAATCCTTTTGCAAGGTGATCAAAGACAGGAAATATATCCTTTCAAAGGCCCACCACTTGTGAACCCCTAACCTGATTCAGGTCCCAGTCCCTTGGCCTATTGCCATATTGGTTGTATTTACCTTTTTACAAAGACTATCCCTCTCCTCCCCAAACCACCAAATCCATTTGCCCAAGAGGATTCTAGTAAACACCCTTAATGGTCTCAGTCCCGATCTGCCTTCCAACCTAGTTCTACAAACCAAGTCCCACTTCACCAGATGATAATTATGTGTCCCATCCATACCATACTAAAAAACTTTTTCTGTAACTGCCCAATCCAATCAGCCACTCAAGCCAGTATCACCAAAATAGATAAAGAAGTATGTAGGAAGATTGACCAATGTGCTCCCAATTAATGTAACCTTACCACCTTTTGAAAGATCTACTTTTCCACGATGCCAAGTGAAGTTGATGTAACTTTTTCTGTAACTGCCCAATCCAATCAGCCACTATAGGGTTTATCGTTTTTCTAATTTCTTCCCTACTGGAATATAAGGTTTGTCAGATAAATGAATAACGACCTAAACCTTACCTTTAGGAATCTCTTCTATCCACCCCACGAAAAAAGAAATTGGATTTTTTTGAATCCAACTTTCTGGTTTAAATCATTGGTGACTCCATTGGAAAAGAAACACGGATTTTTCTTGCCTATGATGATTAAATTCGTATCTCTTTAATTAACGAGATATCCACTCAAAGTTTTTTCCGATTTATTTTGGTATGATTCTGACCACTTGTTATTAGGGATCTAATTTTGTATTTATTGGAAAGTTTTATTCAAATAATGATGTCAAAGTAGCAAATTTGTAAATCAAACATTTTAAGATTCCTTATAATTCCTTGGTACTCGAAAAAGTATGAGATAGTGAATCTATCCTATCAAGTCACTTCCAGCCTTTCCAGGTCATTGGACTGATTTGTTTTATTAATGAGTACATATATACTATACTATGTATATAAATGTTGGGTTATGATCCGAATATGATCTGAAGATGCCAGATTTTGAGTTCTATTTATGATGATTCTAAATCAATCAAATTAAGATATCCAAATCTCTTTATCGGATTTAACTCAGGTGTACGATGATCCAATTTGAATCCAATCCATTTACAGGCATTGGATCATAGTAGACATCATGGGTTTGAGATTGGGTAATAACACTACGATACAGGACTCAATTAAAGGCCTCAGTGGGGTACAGTAGAGTTAAAATGGAATTTGGTTGGGAAGGACAAATTGGGGATCATGTGAAAAGTTCAAGGGCACTCCAAGGAGAGAATTCATAGTGGCATTTCTACACTCAAAACTTTATGTGGGGATTCCAGACACCATCTAAGGTGTGGCTGTCTTCCTTTGGGAAGATAGTCTCAACAAAATTATTAGGGAGCAACTTGATCAAGAGGAAGATTTCCAATCCATAATTTGTCGTTTCTAAGCCAATCTACAATGGCACAGTTTCTCATCTACCTCCATATTAGAAGTTTTTTATTTTTGGATGAGTAACCAGCAATATGTATTAATGAAAGGAATGAGTACAGCAAGAACAGAAAAAGCTCCAGGAACTCAAGGTGAGAACCACGGAAAAAACAGAAAAAAAACAGTAAAAACAAATAAAAAAGAAGACAAAACAAGATAAGAAGGGTTCAAACAACGTCCAACATCCGTAGAAAGAGCACCCAAGGCCAAATCACAATCCGTCGTTGATCATCACATCAGACGGGAGGCCCACGAACAAACCCTCTCTACTCACCCCACTCCTAGCAAGCCGATCAGCAAGGGCATTACCTCTCAGAATGTGAGCAAAAGAAGCATGAATTAAACTGCCAAGATACCTAGCCAGCCTGACGAGATGGGCAGCTCTCGTCACCCAACCTCCAAGAAACCACTGATGCGGAGTCGCCCTCGATCACCACCGAACTGTAACCCCTGCAAACTACCTCCCTAACCCAGGTCAAAAGGGACAACAGCTCAGCTCTCATAGAATCACCAAACCCAACTGGGCCAGAAAAAGCATGAAGCACCTAACCGCTATGATCGCGGAACACTCCACCAATCCCTGAACACCCTGGGTTACCAAAGGATGAGCCATCAAAATTCACTTTGATAGCCCCATCCTTTGGTGTCTGTCACTTGGTCACCACCTGCACCGAATGAGGAGATGATCTAGCCACGTCAAACCATCCTGCCAAGATGTCGGACATAGAAATCCCTCTGAACGCAGGGAGGCACACCATCCAAGAACTCACCAAGTGCAAAATAGCTTCGATAATCAAGGCTATCGATCTCCATTTATCCTCAAAGATTCTTTGGTTCCTTTCGCCCCAAAGGACCCAAAAAGTTGCATGCCACACTCCCTGGTACATCAACCTGCTCCTCACACCAAACTCTGGGAATCTCCACTGTACTAAGCACTCACTCATGTCCCCAGGCATCACCCACCATACTCCAAGCCAACGAAGGAAAAAGGACCAAACATCACTAGACACAACGCAATGCAAGAAAAGATGATCCACAGATTCCCCCGCCTTTCTACGCATACAACACACATGGGGCGAAAGCGCTCGGGTCGGCCACCTTCTCTCAAGAAGATCACAAGTTATAATCCTATGAAGAATAGCAGTCCAAACGAAAGCATTGACTCTAGGGGAAAGGGGGCTTCCAAACACAACGATGGGGAAAAAAAGGGAGGACAGACTCAGGCCGTAAAACAGAGAAGAAAGATCTAACTGAAAAGACACCACTACTACATGGACTCCAAACCCGTCAAGCACTAAACTCAGCCCCCACAAAAACATCACTCAAGTCAGTGAAAAAAACCCCAAGATCAGCAATCTCTTGAGGACGCAAGTCTCTCCAAAAAGAAAGATTTCACACCAAGCCGGAAGCAGAACAAGATAAGACCTCAGAAACAAGGGCATCCCAAATGGAGACCACCCTAAATAGACGGGGAAACCAAACTTCTAAAGAGGACTCACCCTACCAAAGGTCATACCAGAAACGAACTTGACTACCATCCCCCACGCAAAATTGGACAAGACTCGAGAAGAAGGGGAGAATCAACGACACCTCTTTCCAGATGCACGCTCTGGAACCTCTAATCGAAGGGTTGCAATCCTAACCATTGGAGTGCTCGCCGAATTTACTGTGAACAACTTTCCACCACAAAGCGTCTCGATCCTTACTAAATCTCCAC
>JAUPMG010023593.1:0-12763 GCA_031762675.1 Pachysandra terminalis | reverse complement strand
AATTATCGTTGAGTAGACAAACTGATAAGAACCCCCCCCCCCCCCCCTCCCGATTTGGCAAAAGGGCAATCAATAAAAATGTGGGCCAGGGACTCACAAGCACTATCATAGAATACACAATCTTCAACCGAGACACCAATTCCTCATAGTGTCATTAGTTGTTATTCCATTATTGCAAACTTTCCAAGCAAAAAATCTAAGTTTTTTGGCACAGGGAATATGCCACAAGTGTAGCCAGAAGGTGTTAAGGTACAAACTTGGGTTGATGATTAGGTTATACGCAGAGGAAATAGAAAATTTACCATTGGAAGTAAGAGCCCATACCATTCTGTCTTCAAGCCAATGTGAATTGACCGAGATAGCTTTAATCATGTCCAACACCAGGCTAAGCCAACTATCTTCAATAAGAGGAAGGTTCCATACCTTGAGGTCATGTTCGATAATGTCTTGACCTTTAAAGTGATGGTATTCCTCTGGTACAGAAATCGGGAGGGCACTTCTGCATCTAATCGGGAGCCAAGCCTTGTCTGTGATATCCATTTTTTCTCCATTACCTACTTGCCAACCAATACCTTCCAAGATATGAGATTTGACCTTGCAGATCTCTTTCCATACTTGAGAATTGTTAGCCTTAGCAAGAGCAACGAAGAAATAGCAGCCTCTGAAGTATTTAGCTTTCATAAGTTTTTACCATAAATTGTCAACATTTGATGCCAGTGACCAAGCCTTATTTAGAAGAAGGGCAACATTAAGTTCCTTTGGTCTCTTCACATATAACCCACCAGCTTTTTTTGAGAGGCAGATACATTCCAAGCAGATGGTATGCAAGGAGGAGCAAGAACCGTTCTTTTCCCATAGGAAATTCTGAGCCTCCCAATCGAAAATGTTGAGGACCGAGGCTAGGATCTCATACAACCCATAAGGTATTGTGGTTGTCCAGAAAGGGTAGAGTTGATGAGGGTCAGTTTCCCAGCATGAGTAAGCATTTTAGCTTTCCAAGTGGCAAGCTTTCTAGAGGTTTTTGCAAGTGCCTTGGCAAACAAGCCTTTCTTGGGTTTCCCACAGTTGATAGAAGCTCGTAGATAGGAGTTCAAGGAGCTACACCATTGGACTCCAAAGATAGAGATAATGTCAGCTTTATAGTGTCCATGAACATTTGGGCATGTAACCTGATGGATTTATCATAATTAATCACATGGCCAGATAGAGCGTAAAATTCATCAGGAATATTCTTAATCACAATACAATCACTAGAAGATGAGCGTCCGAATAAAAGGATAACATCAACGTACATGAGGTGAGAAACAATCGAACAGTCCCTTCCAATCTTAATTCCATGAATCTAGGCTCAATGAAGTTCTTGACATCGTAGAAGGCGAGCATACTCAAACTGTAAGTGTTTTTCCTTAGTTTTAAGGAGCGGGCCAGAGTGGCCCCTCCCAGCGAGAAGGAACTAAACCCTCTAGATCTCACTACGAACTTCATTGAGTCAAACATTAACACCCCCTACTTTCTCTATATTCCATGTTTTGTGGTCAGAGGCCAGCCTTTCAAGTTTGGAGTGGAAGGCATGAGAACCCAACCCGTGGTTGGATTTTCCCCAACTATTCAGCACCACTGATTCATAGTGATCATCGAAAGCACAAAAAACTTCGAACCGAAAAGTTCTGTTACTAGGTCTGGTCCTAACAATGCGGTAATGAAGGATTAACGGGTAATGGTATAAGACCCAATAATCGGTCTGTGATGGACTAGAGCCTACGGGAAAAATTGGGCCCAAAACTCATTACATAGGCCTATCCAGCCGTTCAGAGATGCAGGCCAGGCTGACACGACCATTGGTCCAAATATACATAGGACCCTTAAACTGGATTTTCACAAGATTACAACTATTCATAAGATTAAGAGACTTCTGAGAATCAATTACCTTAATTGCAACTCCTCCCCGTTTATCTTGTGGGTTAATGGGAATATTGAAATCACCCGTCACCAACCACGAAAGTGACAAGGATCGCCCGAAGTCCGCGAGTTCCTCCCATTCCTTAGCTTGGATAGTCTCGACGGAGCTATTATGAACAAAAGGTAGTATCCAAGGTTCCCTATCTAAATATGATATAGACATGTGTATAACTCATTTATAGGAAAATAAAATATCTACATGCAGACATTCATTCCACAAAATCCTAAAGTCATTTGAATGACCATGTGCAACAGCAAAAAATCATTTATCAAACCCAAAAGATCTTATGAGTTTATTAGAAATCATAAAGGCCATGGTTTGTGATAAAAGCACAAGATTTGCTCTATTTTCAAAAATCAACTTTTGTAGATGATTTTTTGTCAAGGACCGACCAATTCCCAGAAAATTCCACAGTAAAATATTCATAATTCAAGATCAATCTGATCGCGATCAGTTTGGGGAGAAGCAGTAGAATGTGACATAGGCAGCTTTATCTTGTATTTCTGTTTTATTTTAATAGGTTTCTTATTTTTTGGGTAAGGGATTAACCCCTTTGGCATCCATTAACTATTCCTTAGGTATTGTATCCTTCTCAGTATTCAAAATCTCCATTGGGTTCCTCTCTAAACTAGGATTTGGGTCCTCCCTCATGGGTCCATTATGATTTAATGAGATGGAGAGATGGGGTTGTGCTACAAGGGCGATTTAATTGACTTGTTGGGCTTGACTGTTCTTTTGGAAGAAGTTAGATAAAAAAAGATTCTCAATACTAAGCCCAGTTGGACCCAGCTCATTAGAAATGTCAGCAACGCTAAAATTACGGTGCCCACCAAGGCCCCTCCCATCCAAGGGCTTCGAGAATGAAAATTGATTTTTACTTTTCTTTTTTACACCCAAGGGCTCTCCTAGAAAGAATATATTTTTTTCTTTTTAGGGAAGAGGGCCCAACATCAAATATGTTAGACACCATCAAATTCAGTTGCGCATGCCTACCAGGTGTCTAGCTTGACGTGACGTGATGTGACAAACCAAGGCCCAAGAAAGGGTCAGTCGTAGAGGCCTGGGTAATGACTGAGTCAACCAGGATAGGAAACTTGGTGATAGGCGATTCCGGGAGCAAGAGGTTACTATCTCCGACAGTAGGCTCATTGACGGGTTTCATCATGGACGAGAAACTGAGTTCCTCAGCTATGAACCTCGGAAGGTTTGTCTCGAGGTTGGGTCTTGGCGAGGCAATGTTATGGGGTGAAGACCCACTAGCACCAAACGCAGTCTTGAAACCCCCAGTCTTGGAAAGGATGCTTACGCCACAGTGCATGGATGATCATTTGAGAGTGGTATTTCCTCTTAGAGACGTCCAAGGTAGGATTGTAAACGGGTCAGATCTACTGTCATCCGAGTTTGAATCCGATTAAAATTTAGAAGATCCATATTCGATTAAAGATCCGTCGAATCTGTCATATACATTATTAAATACAAATCCGATTATTTTATAAGATCCATATTCGAATCCGATAAATTTCTAAATCCAATTAAATATCCCGAAGAAGAGGGCTCTGTAGAGAATGCTCCTTCCAAAACAAAAATCAATTTAACTAAATGACAGAAACCATGAAATGGATTAAGCTAGAAAGTCAATTACATCTTCAGAAAAATCAATCAGCTTCCTCAAAATATTAGAATGAAAAAATCATAAAATTAGTGAACTGAAACGAAAGTACATCTCAGAAAAAAAAAATATGTATCACCCATAACTTTAGAGGAAAATATGATAAAATTAAGGAACCTATATCAAATTACATCTCAACACAATCCATCGATAACCCAAAAATTTAGGTTAAAAACCTAAGAATCAATGAACCCAACAACCTTCATAAGATCAGTATAGATGAACATTAACAGAAAAAAAAATTTGATTTCTCTTGCATGTTGAAATTGCACAGTCGTTGATCTTTCCTTTACCTACTCGGATGAATTGGCTTGAGATTAATGGCCTCATGAATAACAGAAGGATGGGATTTTTAATCTAAAGTTGGATTCGATTTCTGCATGTGATTAACTGAATAGAAAATGAGAATTTTTCATGTTGGATAAAACAGTGGGAAATATGAGGGTTTGGGTATTCGTTTTTTAGAGGGGAAGAAGGGGTTTTGGCCAAGGTTTTTGATGAAGACGAATAGGGTTAGGGTCCTTAGGGACAAGGGTTTGTGGAGCTACTAAATTGGGAATTTTCTTGTTAGTTTTACTGGGAATAATAAGGGGTTTTGCCAAGGGTCTTGATCAAGATGAATGAGGTTAGGGACAAAGGTTCGCAGTGGTTTAATGGAGGACGAATGAAGGGTTTTGGCCTCTCTTTTTTCTCTGAATCCGATTATTTAGGTACGGTACGAACTATGAATTGAAGGAAGAATGCTCGTTAGGAGAATGATAGCTTCTGATTTCAGAAAAGCAGTAGAGAATGCTCGTTACAGTCAGGGTTTAATCTAATAATATAAATTGATATATATATATATATATATATAGCTAACTAAAATTACTTAAATACCCTTATAATTTAATCGAATTTGGATCTTAATCGGGTCGAGTGCATATGCATCCAAATTCGAATCCGATTATAAACAGATTCATTTTCTCGGATCCGAATCTAACTCGATGGATATTTAATCGGATAACTATCCAGTTTAACTGGATAAATTTATACGGATTCGGGTCAGTATCAGATCAAGATCCTACCTATTGACAGTCCTAGTCCAAGGTAGAGGAGTCAGCAGGGACATAGGGTGTCAGAAAATCAGTGATAGTGTGACCGATATAGCCACAAGAGAAACATAGACTTGGGATGAGTTCAAAATAGAACTTGATCCAAGTCTCCGTTCCATCCTCAAGTTCAAGATAGAAACCTGTCGGGACCGGTTCATCAAGCTTTACACCAAGCTTAGAGCTAGTAACAGAAAAGCTGTTATTCTCACCTTGGATTTCTTGCGCAAGAACCTTACCGAACTTCGTCATAGTTGAAGATACAAATTCCTCCTCCTGGTATAGGCTAGGAGAATTGGGAAGATGAGTCCAAAGGACGATTTCAGTGAACTTGTGGGCATTAGCTTCTTCCTCCGCGCTTATCTTTTCCCACATCAAGATGTGTCCGTTGAAATTCAAATGTTGGGCACCCAGAATGAAGAGCAGGTATGTCGTCTCTGACTAAAAACCGATGAGAATATTGTTACTCTGAGTGATTTCGACCAGCGTGGGAGTGATAGGTTTCATATCCGGTTGATAACAGTGCGATCAGAATTGATTTTTACTTCACAGTCGAAGACTTTCCCAATCACAAGAAAAATCTACTTACTCCTAAGTATGTTTAAGCCGTTTTGGGAAGGTTACACCCTCAGATTAGGTGTGGGTGGGAGGTGAAGAATTTTGAGACTGTTAGTAAGGTGCTCCATAAGGGGATATGATTGTAGGGCAAAGAAGAAGAGAGTTGGTGAATCCGGATCAGAAGCACACAACCTTCTAAAGTTGCCAGGGACTTAGGCAAAACCTTAAAACAGTAGAAATAAAAAGAGAAAACTTTTCAATTTAATTTTATAAAATATTCAATAATGAAATCTCTACAACCACCTCCCTATTTATAGGAAAATCCTATCTAAGAAAGGCAATCCTAAACGAAACAGGAAACTTCCGAAAAGCAATCCTAAAAGAAATAGAAATTTGCTAAAAAGAAATCCTAAAAGAAATAGGAAACTGCTGAAAGCAATCCTAAAAGAAAAAGCAATCTTCTAGGATTGCTTTTCTTTTAACAGTTTCCTATTTCTTTTAGGATTGTTTTTTAGCAGCTTTTTATTTTTTTTTAGGATTAATTTTTAGAAGGTTCCTGTTTCGTTTAGAACTGTTTTTCTTAGCTAAGATTTTTTTATAAATAGGGAAGTGATTGTTGAGATTTCATTATTGAATATTTTATGAAATTGAATTGAGAAGTTTTCTCTTTTTATTCCTATTGTTTTATGGTTTTGCCTAAGACCCTAGCAACTTTAGAAGGTTGTGTGCTTCTAAGCCGGATTCTTCAACTCTCTTCTTCTTCACCCTACCTAAATTGATATAAGAGTTAGCGTCGCTATGCCGCCTCGTAAACGTGATGGGAGAGATGCTCCTTTGGAAGAAGTTTACGAGCATGATGATGTAGCAAGACTCACACAATCGATCGAGATCCTAACCCAGCAAATGGCCGCTTTGAATGAGCCTCCGAACAGGGAGCAGGATACGGAATCCAAAAATCCATTTGCAGAAGTCGACCCGAGAAGGAGAGAAGATTTTAATTCAAGGTGTTTGAAATCTGGATTGAAGTTTGATATGCCTGATTTCAATGGCGATATGCAACCGAAAGATTTCCTGTATTGGATTAATACTGTGGAAGAAATTCTGGATTTCAAGGAGGTTCACGGTGATAGACAGGTTCCTTTAGTGGTGACTAAATTCCGAGAACGTGCTTCTTCTTGGTGGTAGCGGTCCAAACTTACTCGAACAAGACAAGGTAAGGGCAAGATCAGTTAGTGAAAAAAGCTCAAGAAACACATGCGTCAAGCTTTTCTACCCCATAACTACATGAGAGTTCTATATCAACGTTTGAAAAACCTTCGCCATGGGACAAGATTTGTAGACGATTACAGCACTGACTTCTATCAACTGGTGCCCCGCAATGACCTAGTTGAATCTAAAGACTAACGCACAGGTATATTGGAGGTTTAGGTCAACAATTCGAAGATACCTTGAATTTATTTGATTTATTTTCTATTTCTGAAGGACATGCTAGAGCTCTTCATCTTGAGAAGCAGATGGGTCGAGGGGGTGGTACTGCAGGAGTATTTAACCCTAATTTTGCACTCCAACAGTAGAGCAACTGTGCAGACATACAGTAACGTACAGCCAATGGGAAAGCCTTTGACGCAGTCAATCAACAACAACAAACCAGTTAATAGCGAGGGAATAAAGTGTTTTAAGTGCAGAGAAACCGTGCATCGAGCAAATAAATGCAGAAAAAGTGAGACTTGGTAGAGGATTCATTCTAGTGACGCAGGGGATCTGTCTCACTCCAAAGGAGACAGACAACAACAGATGACTCCGTCACAACATCTTTCACTCCACTTGTACCATTGTCGGTAAAGTCTTCCAACCCGTTATTAATTCGGGTAGTTGTGAGAACATGGTGGCGGAAGTTGTCTAAGAGCTGAAGTTAGAGACTATACAGATTTATGATGAATACTCTAAAGATGGATATTTGATTATTAGTGAAAACTCAAGTCTTAGGCTGAAAATTTTTTCTTCCCATGTTATTGATTTTAGTAGGGTTGACTCAATACTTCAATTACTTTCAACCAAATGTACGACACTTACAAAACTCAAAAGGTTTTGATAATTTGGGAATAGCACAATGGATGGATACTTCAAGGAAGAGATTTAATTATCAGTTCTTCATGAAGTTCAACACATATGAAGAACACATGTTAAAAAGAATAAAAGCGCATGTAAAAACTTGAGGACGAGTTTTCTCCAACAATGGTAGAATGATGCAAAATGCTATTATGGTGATAGTTCTGATGATGATGCTGCAATCGAGGGTGCATCCTCTCCCATCAGGAGAGAATGATGTAGTAGAAGTGGTCGCAGATGATTACTTAGAAGTGCTGGATCGAAATAAGATGTATCACGCGCATTATGGCTTTAAATGGACATAACTTTTGGCTCCAATGTCGAAATTGGGCTTATAATACCATTTCGGAAATTCCTCGACGAAATCTACAAGATTTGTGGGATGTATGTTGGTCATTTAAAGTTGGTTAGACCCACAAAATGTCCTCCAAAGTATTACGAGTTTTCGTAACTTTTGTTTTTCCATTATGTTTGTTTTTAGCACTTTCCTATTTCTTTTAGGATTGTTTCTCTTTTAACAGTTTCCTATTTCTTTTAGGTTTTCTTTTAGTAGTTTTCTATTTCTTTTAGGATTACTTTTTAGCAGTTTCCTATTTCTTTAGGACTGTTTTTCTTAGATAGGATTATCTTAAAAGTAAGGAAGTTATTGTAGATATTTCATTATTGAATATTTTATGAAATTGAATTGAGAAGTTTGCTCTTTTTATTCCTATTATTCTAAGGTTTTGCCTAAAACCATAACAAATTTGCAAGGTTGTGTGCCTGGATTCATCAGCTCTCTTCTTCTTCAACCTACATCAGTACTAATGTAGGGCGAAGAAGAACATAGTTTATGAATCCGGCTCAGAATCACACAATCTTCTAAATTTGCTAGGGTCTTAGCCAAAACTTTAGAACAATATGAATAAAAGAGAAAACTTTCCAATTCAATTTCATAAAATACTCAATAATAAAATCTCCACAATCACTTCTCTATTTATAAGAAAATCTTATCTAAGAAAGACAATCCTAAAAGAAACAGGAAACTGCCAAAAAGCAATCCTAAAAGAAATAAATACTGCTAAAAAACAATCTGATAAGTCATGAGTTGCAACATATTAAACCCTTAATTACATGACTTATCTGGCATTTTCTCATATTAAACTCTTCATTATACCTAGAATTTGCCAATTCTTCTTCCTCATTGCATTATATTTTAAATGTCTCATTTACACTCAATTTATTGATGCAGAGACAGCTTTCGAGACAAACTTTAGTCGAGAGAATTCAAACCAAGATCGGGTCAGATCAGGCAGGTCGGATCAAGCTCAAAAGAAATAAAAATAGAAGGAAAGAAGAATGAAGCCAATCCAGACCTGACCAAGGCCGCCGACCTAACCTGCCAATCAAGCCGGTTCAATCCAACTCATCATTCTCAAAGGTCTGAACTGTTTAAAACGATTATTTTTTGCATGTTCTTCAATGATCAAACCAACTTGAGAAAATGACCATCTCTAAGGAGTAAATCAAGAACACAATTGGGAAGCAAGACCAAATTGAAGAGAATGGGCAAGAGGCGAGAATTGGCTAGAGAGAAGAACAAAAATTGAAAAGGAAAGGAAATTGAACTAGCTCAAAGAGCCAATACATAATTGGAAGCCAAGAGAAAAGACCGGAATTAGAAGGTGGTCATTGTGCCTTTTTGGCGTGAAGAGAAAAACCAAAAACCAAATTGGAAACCAAGAGAAGGAAACGAGAATCGAATCGGAGAGGAGCCGAATTAGAAAGAAAGCAAGAAACAGAATTGGAAGAGGCGTTTTGACCAGAGACAAAATTAGCAAGAGAAGATGTTGTTTGTCAATTTTAGTGAGGCTTTCTAGGTTCATGAGTTCTATAAATAAAGAAGGATGAATTCTCCAAAAGATTATTCTTCTCCTGAACTTTTCTACACGTTTTTGGAGCTTTTACTCTTCTTCTTCCATGGCAACCTAAACCTCTTGCAAGGGCTAGGGTTATGTTCCCTTGTAATGGTATGGATGTTCATTGTGATTTTTCCTAAATTTTAATGGTATTATGTTTAGTTGTTTATCTATTTTGATTTCTTGTGATGTATTAATTCTTCCATACTTTTTATGAGGTCAATCAAGTTTTTCTCAATATTAAGTGGAATTTCTCATGGTTTCTAATATGAATCTAGAATTGAATTGAATGGGTTCTTCTAAAAGTTATTCTAGCCATATCGTTAACAAAGGTTACGAGATGTTCCTGAGTTATTTTAGTTCAATCGAATCAAAGTTTTTTCATTCAAAACAATCAAATATATAATGTTTTATAGGAGTCACAGTGAATTCCATATCGGTTCAAGGAACTGCCCCGATGCCTGAGCATTCTCACCATCGAATTTAATCCTATTATTCTACTTTTGATCTTTTAAAATAATACCAGTAATTTTCCACCATCATATTTGCTCTTTAATTCCCTTTGTCTTGATTATCCGTGCTCTCTGTGGTTCGACGTCAGGCTCACAGAGTATTATATTTCTTCGAACTCCTGCACTTGAGAGTGAGCAAGCAAATTTTGGTGCCGTTGTCGGGGAGCTGCGGCATATTCAGAGGCAATTTTATGGAACAAAGCATAACTAGTGGAATTCGCTCTATTGGTAACTTCGTTCCTGTCTCCCTTAATTCTGTTTTTATTTTTTACAATCATTGTTGCATGAGTGTTTGGATTAGAAATGAAAAGGCAGATTAGAGATATTTGAGACTTATTATGGTAGCCTTTTTGATACACCTGCACCTTCACATACATCATCCATAATGGGTGATGAAGTAATGAGAAATCCTGATGAAAACAGGAGAACTATGTACGATTTGTTGCACCCTACTCAGAGTTTCATTCCTTCTTGCATCATGTTTCCACCCAATGCACCACATGTAGAGCTAAAGCAAGGCTTTTAGCAATACTTCTTGATTTTAGGGGTTTGGACAATGAGAATCCTTATTTGCGTGTTAGAGCCTTTGGGGAGGTCATTAGTAGTTTTTATGCACAAAATGTAATAGAGACTGCTAAGCTAAGATTTTTCCCATTTTCTCTTAAAAACAGGGCTAAAGCTTGGTTGTATACCTTGAAACCTATAATTGGGGTGACATTTTATAAGAAAATATTCCCTCCCCATAAAGTCCAACAAGTGAAAAGAAGGATATCTAGTTTTGTGCAAGGAGAAAATGAGACCTTATTCCAAACTTGGGAAAGGTATAAGGACCTCTTCAATTTCTGTCCAACTCATGGATATGAAAATTGGAGGTTGGTTAGCTATTTCTATGAAGGACTTACACATAGGGATAGATAATTTGTCCAACTCTCATGTGGAGGAGGGTTCTTACAGAAAGAACCCGAAGATGCAATAGACTACTTGAATGAGATTGCTGAGAATTCAAATTCTTGGATTGGACCTAGTCCCATGGACTCTCCAGACTGAACCAGGACCAATGATAAGCATGAAGAAGTGAAAGTTGTTACCACTCTGAGGAGTGGTAAGGAAATTGAAAAAGGTATTCCTAAAGTAAATGAGAAATCTGAGAACTTAGTTGAGAAAGAGAAAGAAAAATATGAGGGTGAGTCATCTAAGACTGAGGAGAAAAGGAAGTGTCCCTTCCCAACACCATTCCCACCAGCCCTAAAGTTACCTAAGAATTTGAATGTCACAAGAGAAATCTTAAAGCATTTGCATTAGGTTAGGATTAACTTGCCTTTAGAGCATATCATTAAGCATATGCCTACCTATGCCAATGTAATCAAGGACTTGTGTACTGTGAAGAGGAAACATCACTTGAAGAAGACTGCATTCCTAGAGGAACAGGCAAGTGCAACTATCCAACATAGGGTCCCACCAAAGTACAAGGATCCGGGTTGTCCTACGCTCTCTTGTACTATTGGAGATTACATAACTGAGCGCTCATTGCTTGATCTTAGGGCAAGTGTTAACTTACTTCCCTTTACTGTGTATCAACAATTGGGACTTGGTAAATTAATATCCACGTCAGTAACTTTATAGTTAGCTGACCGATCAGTAAAAATACCAAGGGGAGTAGTTGAGGATGTACTTGTAAAAATTGATCATTTTTATTATCCTGTTGATTTCACTATTTTGGATATTGAGCCTGTCTTACATCGTAGTGCTAATATTCCTATTATTCTTGGTAGACATTTTCTTGTTACAGCTAATGCTTTAGTCAATTGCAGGAACGGGAGGATGAAGATCACTTTTGGCTCCATGACTGGCGAGCTCAATATATTCAATGTGATGAAACAACAATGGGAAGATGAGGAGTGCGAATATGTAAACCTGATCGAGACAGTGGTTCAAGAAGAGTCTGATAAAAATTGTTTTTCTCATCCCTTAGAAACTCTTCTTACTACTAGTACTGATTCACATGATTTAGAACATGATTCTGAAATATATTCCTTGGTGGATTCTTCACAGGTGTTGAGGGAAGAACAAGTAATGGCAGCCAATGAAGGATGGAAACTTCGCTTTGAGTTAGCAAAAAGTGAGAAGAAGATCGTACCCTCATGCGAAGAAACACAACACTTGGAATTTAAACCGCTGCCAAGTGGTTTTAAGTATGCATTTCTAGGCCCAGGTGAGACGTTTCCTGTAGTTATGTCTGATGCACTGAATGTAGAACAGGAAGGTATGTTATTAACTGTTTTGAGAGATCACAAATCAGCCATAGATTGGAACATAGCTGACATCAAGGGCATCAGTCCATTGATTTGCACACATAAAATATACCTAGAGGATGATTGGAAGACTTCCAGAAAACCCCAACGTAGGCTTAATCCTACAATGAAAGTTGTCAAAAATGAGGTGATAAAATTGTTAGATGCGAGTATCATATACCTCATTTCTAACAATAAATGGGTCAACCCAACTCAAGTGGTTCCTAAGAAGTCTAGAATGACTGTGGTTAAAAATACTTAAAAATGAGATAATCCCAACCCGTTTAGTTACAGGTTGGAGAATGTGTATAGACTATAGGAAGCTTAATGCTGCAACTAGGAAAGACCATTTTCCACTACCATTCATTGACCAAATATTAGAGAGGGTAGCTGGTCGTGCATATTATTGCTTCCGAGACGGCTATTCAGGCTATTACCAGATAGAGATTGCCTTAGAAGATCAGGAAAAGACAACTTTCACATGAATAGTGTCATTTTATAGTCACTTCTAGAATTGTTCTTCGACATATAGTGTCTTCTAAAGACATAGAGCTAGATAAAGCTAAAGTTGACTTAATTTATAATCTACCCACCCCTAAAGCTGTGAAAGATGTTAGATCCTTTTTAGGGCATACAGGATTCTATAGGAGATTTATAAAGGATTTTAGTTCTATAGCT
>JAUPMG010023582.1:0-15024 GCA_031762675.1 Pachysandra terminalis | reverse complement strand
ATGTTCATGATTCAAAGATCTAGAGACACTTAAGAGCTAAGTATTGAAGTTTTTGAATGCAAGTAACCAAGATCACATATATTCTCATTTATTGCATTAGTTCAGACAGATTGTAAAGTTCTTGGTGCTCTATTAATATGTTCACGATTCAAAGATCTAGAGACACTTAAGAGCTAAGTATTGAAGTTCTTGAATGCAAGTAACCAAGATCACATATATTCTCATTTATTGTAGCTTGGGAGAAGCCAAACTAATAACATAGGCCCCAACTTAAAAAGTCACTTTCTATTAGAAGTTCAATATCATGGAATTTTTGGAAATTTGGAAAGGACAATTTGCACAGAAAGTCATTGAGTTGCTTACATACTCAACAATGTCAATCTAATCATTTCCAGCCAAATGAAGTACAACACATTTCTCTAGCACTTGTCTCATCTGTTTTTTCGCAGATGTTAATTATGTGATTAATCAAAACCCCCCATAAACAAGAAACTAAGTAGGATTTCAGCATAAGTTTACATAGTATATGGACTTAGTATTCCCCCATTGAACCTCCCTATGGATCCAACTTTTATTTCTTGCAGGTATCCATAGAACCTCCTTTATTTTCAATTTTTGCCCTTCTTCATGCTTGTAGATATCCATACATCTAATTGCACAAAGTATCCTGCAACATAAAATATCAAGCAAGCACATTTCTATTACTCAGGAGCACCTCAGAATTAATTCCCAGTTTGCAATTCATACTCGCAAGGGAACACGTTAAGGAAACAGGTGCGAAACAATTCTCTATAAAATGGGAAATGAGAAGAAATATGTATGGAATCATCAAGGAAAATATGGAAAAATGAATAGGGATCATTGGAGGAATGCATACGAAATCTGTTTCCCAAAAAAAATATCAAGCAAGCACATTTCTCACCCGTTTCCTTTGACGTTTGCTATCATTTTTTTTTAATGCCTCTATAACAAAAAATAAAATAAAAAAATAAAGAAGAAGAAACACAATATAGAAATGAACAAGACAGTTTTTGAATTTTTGATAATTAAACTTTCTTACACTAATTGGTCAAAAAAGGTTAAATTTATAGGGATAAATTTACTCATACCTTTTTTAGAGATTACATCTTATATGAGATATAGCCTTTTTCTTAAAAATAATTTTTGTAATATTCATTTCCTAGTTAAATATATGAAATTTTTTATAAATGAAATTTTTAATCAATCTTTTAACAAAAGATTAAAATCGGATGGTAAATTTTCTCATGGAAAAGAATAATAATGTAATTGAAGGGCAATATTTTAAGTAATTGCATATGCGGTTTGTTGTCGCCAATCTTACCAGTCCAAATAACGAGTGATTAACAAACCCATTGCTCATAACAATTTATCTTGTAAGTGAAAAATATAGTGTTCACAACCCATGCCTAAACAAGGTTGAAGTGATGGTCCAATGTTAAAACATTCCATTTATATTGCTACTTACAATTGACCAAATGAATCCCCATCAAGTTCTGTACTTGTTGTAAGTGGAGCCATTGCAAAACAATTATTGAAGAAGAAAACAATTAAACTTTAGGACTAAAAAATCTACATTTTATGAATGTTTAATATATTAAAATCTGATCTCAGAAAGTCCAAGCAATTCCAAAGTATGAATTTATACTAAGAACAATTGTAAAGGTAATAACGGTAACAAAATTGCAGTATAAATGACTCTTTGAGCATGGTGACGACCTATAACTATTAAGTAATATAAAGGATCTTCCAAAACAAGCATAAGAACATAGCAGATTGGGTACTATTTATCATTATTAGCATCTTCATTTGACTAATACAAAAGTACATTTATAAAGGATCTAATTTGCAAATTAGGTTGGCTATTGCTCTTAAGAACTTAAGGAGTCGTTGAAGTAAGCATGGAAACACAAGAACTGAAGCATAAGATGATTCAGAGGATGATTCACCAGTTCTAAAATATAAAGAGAAAACAAAACCAAACCAGTTTGAGTCTAAATGTATAAGCTCAAAAGCATTAATATAAACTATAAAACCAAACATGGTTTGTTACCCTTTGCTCCCTCCTTGACTATTTTTCTGATTCAGGCCCAGATGGAACATCATTTCTTTGGTCGGCCAACTCCATTGACAGCTCTGATGATCTCTTTGAACCATTACTTGCTGGAGACAATAG
Source organism: Pachysandra terminalis (assembly GCA_031762675.1). NCBI lineage: Eukaryota > Viridiplantae > Streptophyta > Magnoliopsida > Buxales > Buxaceae > Pachysandra > Pachysandra terminalis. The sequence continues at coordinate 12,830 of JAUPMG010023582.1, read as the reverse complement.
ATATTTACTTACCAGGAAATTAAAGATAAACAAGGCTATTCGTTTTGGGAATTGTTTGAGACGGTAGTATACTATAGCATTGAAGATGACTCTACATGCATGGGTTGAGATGGGAGGTCCAGCAAAGCAAGTTCCAAGGAGGGGCAAATTGACAAAAGATCTAACCTTTGTGGTTGTCCCAAGTATCGAACCCACATTTTCACACTTTCAACGTGAGGCTTTTACCATCACACCAAGCGATAGTCCCTTGATGGTATAAGAATGTACATTTTATTAAGATAACTCCGTAATAGTATAAGATGAATATCGACTGCTTTAATATAACAAATGCAAGAAAAAATACACCAAAAAGAAAAAGAAAATAATTACCACAAAGGACCTATTAAAATGATATTTGTTATGAATCAACTAATGCAGAATCCATGTTAAGTGTTGGTTAAATAGGGGGAAAAATTCTCAAACTATGAACTACAACTATTACTATTATAAAATATTTTAAGCGCCACAGCCTATATATCTAGCAGACAGATTGTTATTACACAAATGGCGCTTTCCATGTCCACATCAATAATAGAAATAAGTAATTAAAGAGGAGAGAGACAAGGGAGGAAGTTGATCCTATGCTCCCTCTCATCTCTCTTTCAACGTCTCATACAAAACCACCAAGTTCCCATCCATTTTGTTATAATCTTTTTCTATTTCTTCTTGTTGAGAAGAAAACAATTTTTTTTTAAAAAAAAAAAGGAAAGAAAGTTGTCACTAACAAACTATACAGTAAAAGCACAACAAAAGCTATAACAACTTTTTCTTTCCCTTCTTTCATGGCACCAATTCATGTTTCAAGTTTAAATAATCATTTTTAAAGGGGATTAGCTTGATTGGTATCTTTTAGTTGATTCTATTTTGTCAACTAAGATGTCTATTGTATGTAGAAAACAAGATTTCAACAGTAGTTGCAGTAAAATTTAACTACTTGATCTCTTTAAATTTATTTTTTTTTTCCTTCGTTTTTTGGGTGCAAATCTCTTTAAGTTTCTGACCTTGTGAGCATATGAATCTTTCTGAACACTTCTTTTTTTTCCTTATTGTTTTGATAAAATGAAGTTTTTCATTTAACCAAAAAAGAAGAAGAAGATCTACAGCAACTCATTGCATCCATTAAAACTACAATCCCTAGTGTGCCTGGAAAACCTCCATGTTTGTTACCTGTGGAGCAGCAAGTGAATACCCAAAAAAGCAAGAACATCAAAGGTAAACCAAAGAGATATATGAGTGAAATGGGGATTCGCCAAGTCTGAAATCTGATTTAAATGTTTTGAAATTTTGGCGATACCCATTATATGCTCCAGTATTTTTCTTTGAAGAATAGAGAAAAAAGAAAGATTTAATTATTTTGAAATTTTGGAGATACCCATTCTTGAACATTGAAAAGGCATGGATGAGAGAGAAGAAGAGAATTTGTAGTACAAAAACCAAATTATAATTCTAAGGAGAAAGAAGGGCAGACAGTGTACAGTAGTTTATTGTTATAAAAATAGAACAAAAATAAAGTACGGGTATTATAGTAAGTTAGATTCTATCTGTCCTTTCTATCAAAACATAAAAAACATCACATCCATCACCTCCATCGCTTTAGGTACAAAGCAATAACTGCATCTCATCAAAAAAACACAACCATTTACTCTCCTGCTTTTCCAGCACTATCTCTAATCTCATCTCTCTTTCTAATTTCTTCCCAACAAAAACTAAGCAAACAAACCAAGCAAGAAAAGAGGAGAAAGAGAAAAAGGAGAAGAGAGGAAGAAACAAAGAAAACAACACACCCCTCAAAATACATACCAAGAGTCCTCACAATACAACCAATATTTCTTTCTCTCCCTACCTCTCTCTATCTCTATCCCTAATGGCCCAGCTGGACCAAAATTTATGTGGAGGGAAAACAAAAAAGAAACAAGGAAAGATGGATGGAAGCAGAATCAAACGAAAAAAATGCCCTTTATCAAGAGCTTATTATATTTGCTTGATCATAGCTCAACTATCTTTGGTTCTAAGCGGGGGAAAAAAAGGGGGGGAGGGGGGGATAGAAATAAAATGATTACACAAAATAATAGAATGTAAAAAGTGGTTCAACCAAGAGCAAATAGAACGCGACAAGAAAGAGTTACAGATCACATAAACTAAGAGATTTGTATAAAATAAGAACAATTTCAAAGGACATGACAAGAAAGAGTTACAAATCACATAAACTAAGAGATTTGTATAAAATAAGAACAATTTCAAAGGATAGAAGAAGAATAAGAAGCAAAACAAGAGAAAGAAGAAGTCCTAACCTGTTGATGCTCTTGAATGGTCCTTGTGAAATCTGTAGAAGCACACCAACAACTGAAGAAGTATTATTCCTTTATCGGCTGCTGTTCTGGGTTGCTAACATGCTCCTTCACCAGCTCTCTTCCTCTTCTATTTTTCCTTTTTATTTAAAGCTCTCTTATTCTCTATTCATGTTTCATTTCTTTTTCCCCTCTTCTGATTGGCTATGCTTCCACTTTTTTCCCCTTTCGTCTTCAGTGTTTTGAGTTAGTTTTTTAAATGATGAGGAGAGGAAGAGACTACGTTTGGAATTAAAAAAGCTTGGAGAAGTTGGAGACCAAGGGAAAGAAAGAGGAGAGACGATTCAACTTTTGAGTTATAGGGAGAGAGTAATTAAAAGATAATGAGACTTTTATTAATAATACTAATAACAATTAAAGGAAAAAATATAATTGAATAGATTTATAGTGTTAATTATCAATTATTAAATAATTAAATTTACTAAAATATCCTTTTATAGAAATGAGGGTACCACTATTTTTTAGTAATTTTATATAAAGAAAAAGGATAATAATGAAAACAAAATGGTATTTAAAAAATCATTCTTCCTGTTTAATAAAAAAATTGAAAGCAAATAACCAAAGAACCAAAAGAAAACATTAAATTACAAAATAATTTAAAAGTATTTTATCATACGATTTTTTTATTATTAAAGACAAAAGAGTAAATTAAAACAATTAACAACCAAAAACCATTGAAACAAAAACAAAACTTAAAAAATTCGTTAAACTTTTAAAAGAAGTATGAATTAAGGACGAAAGAGTAAATTAAAACAACTACAACCAAAAACAATTAAAAAAAAACAAAAACTTAAAAAATTCGTTCAACTTTTAAAAATAGTATGATAACAAAAAAAATACTTAAGAACTAATAAAATATTGTCACCTCAAATATTACCGCCTTTCTCTCCCACGTTTTGGAAGGCGCGTCCTCTTTCCCAAACTAGCAACAGGTGAAGTTACGGGAAGAGGAAGACAAACAATCCATCTTCGGTTCTCTCTCGCTCCTCTGCTTCTAATTTCTATATTATGTCGGGACGATCTCCTCCCCTTTTAGGGCAGTGGTTTCCTTCTCATGTATGTTATTCAATTTATGATTTACTTGATTTATATTTTTTTTTCTTGATTTTGACTTCATTCGAACTATTTTTGATTGATTATCGTTTATTTTTTTGGAGACAAGAATCATTTGATGCGATTTTGAGGTTCGAGATCAGCCACATGAATCGTTTTGAAAAGATTATTCTCTGGTGACCAGGTAAAGATTATTCTCTTTCTCTCTTTCTCTCCAATCGTGCTGATGATAGGGAATTTGGTTTTTGAAGAATGCTAACAATTGCAATGCACATGCCTACTCTCCAACTAATTTAAGTAAGTAAATCTACTTTCATCATCTCTTCAAGTAAATCTACTCTCATAATTTCTTCCTCTATTTCATTCTCTGTTTTTCTGTCTTTGGTTTGTCTTGATTTAGTTTTAGATGCTTCTAATACATTGTCTGTTATCTAATTCAAGTAACTATATTCTCATCATCTCTTCCTCTATTTTATTCTTTGTTTTTCTATCTTTTGACTGTCTTGATTTAGTTTTAGATGCTGCTCATACATTGCCCATTACCTGTTCAATATATTTCCTCAATGAGCATTCCACTGAAAAACCGAACTTCCTCTTGCCCTTTGAAGATATTACTTATGCTTAACTTTTGCTTATCATTACACTTTGGTGGGAAATTCTCTATTGGTATTGTCTCACTGTATGAATGGTTAAAGTCTATATTTTCAATTATTTGTTTAGGATTATATTAGGGTTCATTAATTTATATGGTTCATTTTTATCATTTCTCTTGCAATGATAAGTATTTAGGATTTAACCAAATGGGATCATAGCAATGTTATGTTTGATTGTTAACAAAATTTGGTTTTCCTGTTCTAATATCCTAACAATTGATGCATTGCAGGTAGCTCATGAGTGTTGCAATCAATTGAGACTGGTTTTTTTCTTGCACAATGGCTAAAAAAAGAGTGACCAAAAGAGATCAAGGGCCTTACTCAGACCAAAGAAGAGAAAATCAAGAGCCTTCTTCAAAGCAACTAAGCATAGAAATCATGGTGCAAATTCTAATTATCAGTGAGTATTTCAATCATGCTCTCTTATTTTCCTTTCCCCCATTCCTTTTGAGTGAGATTTGAAGTATTATTTCCCTTTTACCAGACAGATATTATATCAGCAGATGGTTTGGGTTCTACATGATTTTTACTCTATTTTTTCTTTGTTTCGTGTAAGTTACACCGTCTTGGACCTCATTTATGTGTCTATTGAGGATGATTTGAACAGGCAACCCTAGCAATGTTTACTTTTAATCTTTTTAAGTATTATTGAAGTACTTTTTTTCTTATCCCTTTTACGGGACCCAACAATGCTTTCTAACTGTTTGTAAAAAATATAAGTTGAATGGATTTGTTGGAGAATGCACATTTGAAATTAGGCAAACTTTCTCACACTTTCTTTTCTTTTTTGCAACTCAAATAGAGTAAAGATTGGGTTTTATGAGATTCATATTGTAGAGTAACACATTCAATCACCCAATGCAAATGACCATGTCATGACTCATGAGCTGACCATCAATCAAAATTTTATTATGTTTAAATTTAGTCATCTTCAATTGCATTCCAAAGTTGCCTAAATTGGGTTCCTCCTTCATGTTGTTGGGATTTTTGTTAATTTATAGTTATTTACTTTTTTTGTGATTCACGTATTTAGAACTTACTAATGAGCCCAAGCATGGCATGGAAATTATATAAATATTATTTTTTCTATTTTCTTACATCTTTTTTTTTTTTTTTTTCGTTTCTTTTTTCCTTTTACTCCCCAGTTTGGCTTGGGATGGAACCTGAGACTGAATTCTGGTACAAGTACAGGTTTTGCAATTCACTGTAGTTTCCAATCTCTTCTGGGATTGGACCTGACAAGAAAGATGTATAGATTGCAACTGTTTGAAGTTTTTTTTAGCAATCCTATTGATTGAGGAAGATTCTCAGAAACACTGGTTTGTGCAAGGCCTAATGTCACTAAATTGCTCGAAATATTTCTAGCTTGCTTAATTTCTCAATGTTCTTTGGAACTTCACCACTGAGTTGATTGTCATATAGTGTCAGAGACACAAGGCACGAAAGGTTTCCAATGTCATAAGGAATTTCACCTTGGAGAAAATTTGTATTGAGAGTGAGACTTCACAACTTACTTAGTCCACAACGTTTAATTGGAATTTTGCCTGAGATCGCATTGTTGCAGATTCAATTCAAAATATCCTCCAAGTTCTTTTGGAATTGAGCCTGTGGAGATTGGGGGAGCCGCGTACAGAGAATCATATAGTAATCCATCACTTTTTCCTCCGTATTGCTTGATTGACCATGTATATTCATTCATGTATAAGATTATTATATATTGGAAGGCAAAGTCTAGGGTCTTGTGAAGTACACCAGAATTAGCCAAATGGCCGGTTTGCTATCGTATAGGATCAAGTTCACCAAGTGATAGTGAATTTTTACATCTCCTAATAAGGGGAGCGGATTTGCTGTGGTGTAATCTCTGTAGGGTAGAGACAGCCCCATGGGTGAAAATACCATTTCATCCTTGCGACCCCCATCATGAGGGGTGAAATGGTATTTTCACCCCATGGGTTGTCTCTACCCCACAACAATCCCACAGGGGATTACCCCACTGCAGATCCCGTCCCCCTAATAAGACTATTTTTATCAAAGATGATACAACTACTTAAAAAAAAAAAACACTTTGATGACTAGCATCAGCGTGTCAATAGAGGTTTTATGCCATAACAACAATTTTAAATTAGGCTAAAATATAGCATTATTCAATATATTAAACTTTAATAAATATTATAGAAACATTTATTAAGTATGAGTTCTTAGAACTGACAATGGATCGGATTTCGGTAGGTCGAACTCAACCTGTTAATAAACGGGTTGAACCCATCTAACCTGTTTTATTTTTTAATATTAATTTTAAATTAAGTTAAAATCTAACATTATTTAATATATTAAATTTTAATAAATATTATAAAAATATTTATTGACCATGATTTCGCAGAGCTGATAGCGGTTTGAGTTTAGGTGGGCTATAAACAGGTTTGCAAAACGAGTTATTTATATAAATGAGTTGTATGTGTGTGTTTATATAAATCAGTTGTGTTTATCAAGTCTACATTGCTTCCACTAGGGAAACGTGGATATTGTTATATACTAATCTTTTATAAACATTTTTGCTAGGTTTAGATACACTAATAGTTTTTAAGAATGAAATGGATAGAAAAATGTAATATTTTTTAAGAATAAATGGGATAAAAAGACAAGTCAAAGTCATTTTATAGATAAAGATATATCCAGTTTAAACACCTAAAAACTTCTCAAGCAGTACTTGACTAAAAAAATACAGAGAAAAAGAAGTTGAGTTAAATAAGAGAAGTTTAGGGGTAGTTGTTACTCACGGGGTTTGAGTTTCAAAATGTTTAACACGTAGCATCATTCACCCCGTCATTCTCAAGTTTGTTAAAACTAACTGACTTCTAACGAGTTATCTGTGTGCCTATATATGAGTTACGAGTGTGTGTATTTATATAAACGAATTATGTGTCTATCAAATCTACGAGGATTCTACTAGATTAATATTGTTAATGACACTAATAGAAATTAATGTTAATAAACCAGTATGCCCGTTGAAATATCACTCCCGTGCATCGTACGGGGTTTCACTTGTATAGATTATATGCAAGTCCTAGATTAGTTTCAAACGCTGTTGTGTACAATGGCCGGCACGGCACGGTACGAGCATGGTTCATGGCCTTGTCCCGCAACATGACACGGCCCAACACGATCAGACAAGCTGAAGCATAAGCCCGACCCAGCCTAGCCAGATACAGTGCCACGGGCCTATGTGCCGTAACGGGCTTGAAGTGCTAAAATTTTGACCCGGCACGGCATGGCTCGTTGTGCACCGCTGTTAACCGGAAAAAAATAATAATAAATAAATTTAGAGGTTTAGACTTTAGACAAGTCTCTGTTTGTGCGTTTTGAAGGGTGCAATATTTCTGTCCATTTTGGTCGTCGCGCGAATTCCACCTGAAATATACGACAGAAAAAGCGAAGCAAGCATCTCTCTCTGCTTATCGTCAGTCGAGGCTTCTTGTGCTCATTCCATGGCGATTAGGGTTTTCTTCCTCGCTCTTCTTCTCCTCGCATCTCCCTTCTTGCTAGGTACTGATTCTTATTTTATTTCTGTTTTTACGATCTGGATCCGTTGAAACATCTTCTTATGATTAGTTTCTATGTACTCATTTTGCTTTTCAGAAACCCTAGTTTTCAGATCGATCTATTTTACGTTTCCTGCAATTTTATGTGCCTGCAAGGTAGTAGACTCTAATTCCATTTTTTTCCCCTTTTCCTCTAATGTATTGGAATCATATATGATTCTCTCAGTTTTGGTTCGGGTTCGAATTTAGTAGGGCTTTTGTTATGAATATATGCGAGATTTGTCAATCAAGATTTGTTTCGTGAAATAATGATCGCTTTGTACGAGTTTGTCGTGAATGCCTTCGAGCTTCTTCTTGAATTGTATAATACGGTTCTACTTGAAGCTTTTTTTTTTGTCTCGTTTCAATCAAGTTCAGATTATCACAGAGGTTGAGCGATGCTATAAGTATTTGGTTGTATCAACCTTAGGGAGTTTGACTTGTATTTATTTATTTATTTTTTTGGGGATGAATAATTTGTATTTGTTTTGCCTTGTATTTGATCCATGCATGTTTGTTTACTTTGACATTGAATTTATATTTGTAAAATTAATAGAATATCTGGGACTGAGTAGATTATATTTGTTTGCTTTAATTGTTATCTTTTTTTTTTTCACTCGACAGTTACCAGATGTCAGTCAGATTCGGAGGAAGTGGCTGAAGTTGTTGGAGGAGGAGGTGATCTTGGGATTGTTGGTGAGGACGTACAAGACTTTGGTGATGGGAACTTTAGTCCAGCTCCAGGAATTGATACTATTTGTGTTTTCCCAAAGAATGCTGGAAAGAGTAAGATTGCAGTTTCTTTCATTGGAATGACTTAAATTTTCCTACAAGAATGAACTCTTGCAGGGTAAAATTGACGAATTCAATAATAAATAAAGTATTAAAAAGGAAGGACCATGTTCCAAATGAAGGGAAAGATCATTTATACTGATATTGGTAAGATCATTTTTGTCAATGGGGACACTCTAGCATTCATTTGTTATATATCAACCTCCAACAAAAAGACTTGTATGCATTAAAACCCGTAGGTAATGGAGGGGTAAATGCATTGAAAAGGGACAAGTTTTAGTGAATGATGCAATACAATTGGTATACAAAGATATTTTTTCTTTCTTTTTGACATATCATTCAATAGCTACAATTTTGAAGCTGCGATACTCTTTAGTGAACATATGGTATACAAAGATATTTTTGCCCTCTTTTTGACATATGGAAATGTGAAATTTAGACTTATCTAAGAAGCCAAGGCCCCACATCACTTATGGTTATGCTGTAACAAAAGATTCCCTTTTATGCGGAAAAGGCTCGCATTAATTATTATAATCTTATGCATGAATAATTTCTCAATTTCCTGTTCACGCACAAGCGGTCTTATGTTATGAATTGAGTCATATTTATCTAACATTTTATACCTAACGATTTTTCACAAATTGGTGATTAAGTTTTTAATTTGTACAAGTCTTTTCATTTTCCAATTTTATTTGATTTATTTATTCGTAGTGGGGAGGAGTTCATCTCTTCCCATATTCCTCATGGATCTTTTAGCTATTGAGAGGGTTGCTTGTTGCTTCATTTTTTCGCCTCTTCTTGATAAGTTTTTATATATTCATAGATTTAACATTTCTCCAATATTATATTAACTTGCTTTGTTGTTCTGCAGTTGTACTAGCAGGGGAAGAGACTGAGCTACTAGTTGGAGTGAGCAATAACGGTAACTTTTAAAACTTTGTTACCATTACAACCTCGCTTTACAATTCGGATTTACATTTTTTTTTTGGTTATATGATGGTGTCAATTTAGATTTAGCTTCGTTCAGTTTCAAATTGCTCAAGACTTGTCTGAATCATGTGCCCCTACTTGTGAACATAGATTCAAACATGGATTTGCCACTGGTTCTTGGTGATTTGGATGTTGTCTGATTCTTTAAAAAAGGGATCGTGCTTTTTATAAGAGAGTTAATGATTATATGCTTAATGTAGTAATTATCTGATTAGTATATATATTCATATTAATGTTAATTGTTATGTCTAGAAGCTATGTGCCCATATATATATATATATGTATAAATGAATTGAGTTAATTTATATTTAATACTAATTAGTTAGTACTTAGTCTTAATTAAGTAATTAATAATTGAGATGTGCTCACCGGATTGGTTGAGAGATATCGTGATCCTAGAGGTGAGATACATTTAACATAAGGACATGAAGTAAATAAGGTAAATGACATCCCTGTAAATAATAATAAAAGTAATGTTTATAATTAAGCTTTATATTTATAGAAATGCCACTCCACTTTAGTCAAAAAGTATCTTACGCTAGAGGACATGTGGAATGGGCTAAGGGGAATGGGACAAGTGTCTCATGAGGATAATGTTAAACTAAGTAGGTTTAATTAATACTATAATATAAATTAGTTAAACTAATCCTAATTTAGCTAAATTAATACTAATCATTATTAATGTACTGATTAGTAAAGGGTTAATTAAACTAATCACTTAATTAAGTGATATAAATTTATATATACTAAATGAAACTAACTAAATCTGGAGAAAACAGTAAAGGAACTTTAGAACAAAAAGGAGAAGAAAAAGAAGAGGAAGAAAAATTAGCTAAGGTAAGGAAAATCAAAGGAAAAATAAGAGAGGATTGAGGCGAGCTGAGGGAAATTTGAGGAGATGTGTAGCAGAAGAATTCAGAGGTTTTGAGATTGGTGTGGAGCTAAGGAGTGAGGTTTAGTAGAAGAAAAGGAGGTGTGAATGTGCTAAAATAGTGCTTAAAGTAAGTAATAATTACTGCTAAAGGTTCTTAGCTTAAAATAAGCTGTTACATGTGTTTATGTTGAGGTTGTAAAGGAATTTTTAAGCATGTTTTGGTGGAAATGAATTGTTAAGCTATGTTGGTTACTTGATTTACAGATTTTCTAGAAATAGGCAAAGTGAGATTTTGAAGGTTTTTATTTACTTAAGTCTTATTTAATAAGTTAAAATAGATTTTGGTTAATTTAAGATTGAGTTTTGAAGGTTTTATAAAGGTTTTGATGTTAACAACTCGTATATAAAAAACCTGTATTTTTTTGTAATGCAATGGATGATTTATACACAATAAACCTGTATTTTTCTGTTACTTAATGTTTGATTTATAGTCAATAAACTGGAAATAGATTCCTGTATTTTTTTTGGTATTCATTGTTTGATTTACATGCAATAAATCTGCAATAAAATGTGTATTGTTCTGTTGGTTAATGGTTGATTTATACACAACAAATCAGATATTTCCTTATGTCTATTAGGCACTAATACTCATGTTAACCTTGTTGCTATAAATAATATTCCACACACTCATTCTCATAGATGATTACTCGTCGATACATAATACTGTGGTAGATTTTAAGAGTTAATCATGATAATGATAGGTTTCCTGTAGATCATATAATCTGCATATGTACATATAATTTAATGATAACAAATTGTCATATGACATGTATATAGAAGTTTTGTATTTCAATGATGGCTCTGTCTAATGGTGGGGGAAAAGGCACCTAGCCTAGGCTAGCCTAAGTGGGGTGAGGCCTTTACCCTGGTATCACCCAGGGGGTGATGTTTTCCGTCCCACATCGGAAATGATTTGCATATGTTATGATATTCATGTGTTTTGGACATCGATGGAAGATACATGAAGCAATCCTTGCAAGTGACGGGAGTGCCCATCTAATCAATGAGAAGGGATTTATGCTCTGGTGTCGAATCGCCCAAGGCTAGCCATTAGGGGGGTTCTTACCTTGGTATCTCCCATTGGTGGTGATGATGCATCGCCTAAGGCTACCTAGTGGAGTGGCCCTTACCCTGGTGTACCCTAGTGGAGGTGATGGTGTTTTATCACCTAAGGCTTGTCCAATGTTGTGAGGCCCTTAACGTGGTGTACCTCAGTGGAGGTGATGTTGTTGCATTGCCTAGGATAACTCGTTATGATGAGACCCTTACCTAGTGGGGGGGTAATGGTTTCAGTTAATTGATTTCTTTCACATGTTCTAATGCTTCATGTTCTCATATTTGTTATTGAACTGCAAGCCTCATTATCTTACATTGTTGTAAGACATGAACTATTTATTTTGATGCTTCACCATGCCATGATTGATTTCTTACTGCGATGAAAACTTAAGTTTTTCTGTGTGTGTGTATATATATATATATATATATATATATATATATATATATCTTGGTGAATGTGTATACAGTGTTTTGTAGGTAATTAATGAAAACTTTGATCGTGAGAGTAGTGCCATGGAAGCGTGGGTTGGGTAGTTATGTCTTCCTAAATGTTTAAATCCAGAGATGATGTACTTGTATTAATTTTATTTAGATTTAAATTGTAGAACAACAATGTAACATTGTAGTTTTTAATGTGTATAATTGTTGCAATAAATTATGCTGTGCATTTGATGTCCATCTTCCTTGTGGAGATGATGACTATTCTTCGAATCCCATATTAGATTTGTTGGGTGTGCAATTAGGGGCACGACAAAGCATACTTTATTACAACAATTATATAATTATACACATTAAAATCTACAATGTTACATTGTTGTTTTACAATTTAAATCTAAATAAAATTAATACAAGTAAATCATCTTTGGATCTAAACCTTTAGGAAGACCTAACTACCCAACTTACGCTTCCTTTTCGTTATTCTCACGCTCTAGTTTTTATTAATTACATGCAAAACACTAAATACACATGCACCAAGATACATATATATACAGGAAAACTTAATGAGGTTTCCATCCTAGTAAGAGATCAACCATGGCATGATGAAGCATCAAAATAAGCAGTTAATGCCTTAAAACAATGTAAGATAATAAGACTTGCAGTTTAATAATAAATATGAGAACATGAAGCATTATAGCATGCGAAAGAAATCAATTAACTGAAAAAACCATTACCCCCACTAGGAGATACCCTGGTAAGGGGCTCATCACAATGAGCTATCCTCGGCAATGCTACATTATCACCTCTGTTGGGTACACTAGGGCAGTGTTTTTAAATGTTAGGGCGTGAGGCGAGGTGTAAGCCTCGAAGCGTGAGGCGAGGTGTAAGCCTCATGAGCATGTATATTTTTAATTATAAAATAATTTATTAAATATATAATAAATCATAA
>JAUPMG010023572.1:0-15025 GCA_031762675.1 Pachysandra terminalis | reverse complement strand
AGGAGAGAAATCAACTGGGAAGAAATAGAGACCAACTCCAGCTCCTTGTCTTCAAAGATTCTCCTGTTCCTTTCCTTACACACTAGCCAACACAAAGCTGAAGGGCAAAAATTCCACAAGAGATCTTTCCAAGACTTTCCTTTTCTCCAGCCCCACATCCGAACAAGCTCGTCAAGCTTCTCAGGCATCACCCAAAGCTGCCCAAAGAATCTGAAGATCCTGCCCCATAAGTGACTTGCTACCGGGCAATGGATGAACAGATGTGCAATAGTTTCTGAGTCAGCTTCGCACATAATGCATATATCCAGGAAATACCATCTTCTACTTACCAAATGATCAATAGTTAGAATCTTATTCAAGACAGCAGTCCACATGAAGAACTGAATTTTAGAAGGCACCCAAGACCACCAAACAGCTTTAGCAAGATCAAAACTCAAGCCTGAACAGAACCCATCAAGATAGCAAGACTTAACAGAAAATTTCCCTTGCTCCCCCCATCTCCACACCATAGAATCAGGGACATCCCTAAACACTATTCCTTGAAGCTTTTCCATTAATAGTGCTGCCGAAACCATCTCTATCGAACAAAGCTCTTCTAAAATTCATATTCCAAGAGATGCCATTCAGATCTCTAATCACCACCTCACTAATCCATGCTTCTTTATTATTAGATAGCCGAAATAGGTCTCGAAATTGCACCTTCAAAGGACCATCGCCGCACCAATCATCAGACCAAAATCTCACCCTCGTGCCCTCCCCTACCTGAAAAGTGATTCCTTTACGGAAAATCTCAACATTGCTAGCAATGCTTTCCAAAGGCCAACCCCATAAGAGCCCAGAAATTGCCTAGGGAGCCAATCTCCATCTTCACTCCCATATTTGGCATCAATAACTTTTCTCCAAAAACTCTCTCTCAACTCCATATCTCCACAACCATTTTCCCAAGAGAACATCATTGAAGCTAGTTAACTTTCTGATACTGAAACCCCCTTGGGTTTTAGGCTTACACACCTCATCCCATTTGACCAAGTGCCAATTCGACTTCTCCTCGCTTCCTCTCCACAGAAAATCTCTTTGGGATTTTTCAAGCCTCTTAGCCACAGCAACCAGAATTTTAAACAATGCTAAAAAATAAGTGGGAAGGTTTGAAAGAGAACTTTTGATGAGAGTAAGGTTCCCACCTTTAGACAGATATCTAGATTTCCACGAAGACAACTTCTTTTCATTCCTCTCCAGCAGTCTGTCCCACATCGATGTATCCTTAAAACGCTGTCCCAGAGGAAGGCCGAGATAAGTGGTTGATAATACCCCCAAGCGGCATCCCATTATAGTCTTCAATTGGTTCATGATGCTAACCTCCCCAATGACAAAAAGCTCACTATTGTTCAAGTTTATTTTCAGACCAGAAACAGCCTCAAAACACAGAAAAATGCACCTCATAACCAAGATCTGATCCTTAATAACTCGATAGAAAATTAATTTGTCATCCACAAATTGTAGGTGGGAAATGGTTGGGCCTGACCTGCTAATAGCCACTTCATCAATCAGATTTTCCACCACAGCCTTATCAATTAACCTGCTCATGGCCTCTGAAACGATAGTAAACAGGAAAGGGGAGAGCGGGTCTCCCTGTCTAAGACCTCTGGAAGCCCCAAAAAAGCCCGTAGCAGAGCCGTTGACCAGAACTGAAAAAGACGCAGTAGAAAGACACCATCTGATCCAGCCTCCCCACTTCACCCCAAAACCCCTTCTCCTAAGAAGGTAGTCCAAAAAGTTCCAGCATACATGATCATAAGCCTTTTCAATATCAAGTTTACACATCACCCATTGCTCCTCGTTCCTTAAAATAGAATCAACGCATTCATTAGCGATAAGGACACCGTCAAGGATCTGCCTGCCTTCCACAAAGGTGCCTTGAGGTCTGAAAATGATACTGGGAAGAACTTTTTTCAGTCTATTAGCAAGCAATTTTGCTAAAATTTTATACAAGCGACTTACTAAGCTTATAGGGCTGAAATCTTTTACACTCACCGCCCCCTCCCTCTTAGGGGTAAGGGTAAAGATCGTGGCATTAGCACTCTTCTCAAACCGTCTGTGCTCTTGGAACTCTCTAACCACCTTCAAGAGGTCCTCTTTGATGATACACCAACATTTTATGTAGAATGATAAGGTAAAACCATCAGGTCCCGGGGCTTTGTCACCATTCAAATCCTTCACCACACTCCATACCTCTTCCTCAAGAAAAGGGGATTTTAAACTGTCCCTAGCCTCCGGACACACCAAATCAAAATTCAGACCGTCAAGAACTGGTCTAAAGGAGCTTGATTCTTAAGGAGACTCTCATAATATGATTCCACAGCTTTCTTTACTTCCCATTCTTTCTCAAAAGTCATACCATCTACTTCCACCTTCTTAAGGCTGTTCACCCTTGATCTTGCGTTTGCCATTTTGTGAAAAAACTTAGTGTTTTGGTCCCCCTCCCTTAACCATAAAGCCCGAGATTTCTGTCACCAACTTATCTCCTCTAGCTTGGCCAATTTGCCAAATTCTTTCTTCGAGCCTACCTTCTCCATACTTCTTTCTAGGCTCAAGATACCCTCCTCCTCATTCTCAATCTTCTGAATTTTTTCCAACAGTTCCTTCGTCTTCACCTCCACCCTACCGAACGTAGCCTTACTCCACATTTTTAACTTATCCTTCAGGCATTTTAGTTTTTTGCAGAAAACAAAACTGAATGATCCCACAAAATTGAAGTTCTCCCACCAATCTCTGACTAAGTCCACAAAATTCTCCTCCTCAAGCCACATTTCCTTAAATCTAATGGGCTAATCTTGACTACTTGCCCAGGTGAATTTAGCACCATAAAGAGGGATATCAACCAGCTCATTTCTGCTAATAAAGTTGTTAAATCTTCACATAAAACCAGACGCTCTTCCTCTGCTGGATCTCTCATAACTGAATCTGGTAATATTAAAGTCTCCTCCCAAGCACCAAGGCACAGATCTACCCCTTCCAGCGTCATCAAGTTTTTTCCACAAGTCATCCAAAGCAGTATTTTCATTCTCCCCATAAATAGAAGAGACCAGAATCTGCCTCCCCTCCTCTAAATCCTTCAAGCCCGCAGAGATAGGGTAACTTCCTTTGATTTCTTCTGTTTTACTAAATAATGACTTCCTCCAAGCTAATAGAATCCCCCCCACAGTCCCGGCAAAAATAGAAAATCGACTTCCCGAATAGGCCAAATATCAAGAAGTATCTCCCTGCTAACCTCTACCATTTTAGTCTCTTGGAGCATTATAATATTAGGCTTCCAACTTATCAGACCCGCCCTCATAACATTTCTTCTATCTTTGGAATTCAACCCCCTCACATTCCATGAGAGGATTCGACACTTCATGGAGAACTGAACAACGCCCCTTTCCCGTTCCTCCTACTACTGCTCCTACCTCCTGATTCAGCCACATTGTCATTCATAGTCCAGTTCAACTTCTTCAGCTCCTTGACTTGTTTCTGACCCAATAAACCCCCTAGAATGTGCTGCCACTCAATAGCTACAAAAAGGGCTAAAAACTGTTGCAAGATACGCCCATAAAATTACTAAAGTTCACAATTTTCTTCAGCACCCTATCCGAGACTTCTTCTACTGACTTTAAGACATTCTTATCAGAGTCATCGATAAAACTTCTAGAGAAATCCCCATTTACTTCCTCCATGCCAAACTGATCCATCCCCACCTCCTCTGGACGGACAATCATTAGAGGATTAACTGTAACCTCTCTCTCCCCTTCCACTAACGCTAGCTCCTCTACTCCATCAGCTGTTCCCTTGAAGCAAAGAGGACTCCGGGTGCCAGATCGAGCTTCCTTCCTTTTCCAATTGGGCATCACCTCTGCCATATCTGCCTCATCTACGACAGACCCCCCATACTCAAGCCGTCTCGCCCTACCAACTTCCTCACCACCGATCTTCTCATCCACCATAGTAGAAGGGGAGGAAATAGGGAAGGGAGAGAGGGGCCCGGTGGTAACAGTGTTAATCGAACTGAGGTTGCTCACCTGGACATCGAGGAATGATGGATTGGAATCATCAAGACTTTGATCCCCGTATGGAGAGATCCCTGTACCATCCAGATCCACCATGAGACCCCAAATTTTGTCGGTAACAGCTCCTCATTCAGATCAGCACCTACAGAAAGCAGAACATTTTCGCTCCCCTCCCTTGTCCTAATATTCCCACCAACCTCAAAGTTATAGCAGCTTGCTATAAGTTCTCCTTTGCCGGAAAAACCCATCAAGGTTGCCACCTTCGATTGTGATGACTCAGATCGAAGCATAGAGTTCAAGAGTGGGTCTTCAATTGTGTGCAGCACCTTTTTGCAGATGGCCTGGGCCTCATTTCCACTGCAAGATTGAGTAGGCTTCCCCGATAGATGCGAGTCAATCCCACGAGGGGGTGGGCTGCAAGGCCTAGCCCTAACACCAGAATGGTCCGGCCTGAAGTTACAAGAGCAATGGGCTCTCCACGACGAGATGGGTTTCCCCGATAGATGGGCCTGCCTGTCGGGCCCAGCGGATAGGAACTCGAAGACGAGGAATCTGGTCCATCATTAACATTGATCATGGGATCAGGCATCTCTAAAGTTATGCCCCGCCCTGCCCTGGGATCCAGGCTATGACCCGCTGAGAAGGCCTGCCTGTCAGGCCCAGCGGATAGGAACTTCAAATCCCCTGCATTTTCGACCCTTGGATTAGTCTCCCATTGACGGCCCAGATTAGCCTGAATTAAACGAGAGTCATCTTCCCCAATATGCAAAGACGGTGTTGCCCTACCCACCTCCGGAAATCCGGAAGAGTCATGGTTCAATATCTGCCTCGCCAGGGCCTCCTCCCAGCACACCAAGCAAATAACGCTTTCCTTACCATAAACTATTTGAATCCGGTTGGGCCGATGTGCATCGGCCTGCCTTTTCATCTTCAATCCAATCCATTGCAGATCTTGCCCTGTTATTGAATCAGTATCAGATTGAATGAATCCGCCACAAAAATTCCCAATGGTTATAAATAGACTCTCACACCAGAAATGCAGAGGTCCTCCAACCATCCTAATCCAATTCTCATCATTTTGAATGTCCGGATATTGACAGCCTAATTCAGGTGACAACCAAGAGCAAAAGATGTTTGCAGTGCCCCAACTCCACATATGGTGATTAACAATACGCGATACAGCCTCTTCTGTTGGAATATAGAAGAGAAATTTGCAGTGGCCAATCCTCTTCATTTGCAGCCCGAATGGAATTAACCAGCAAGATTTTGCCCAACCCAGAAGTGCCTCCACGTTGAAAGAGTCTCCTATCACCTCCCCCACAACACACAAGTTCAGGAAATTATAGTTCTCTGGGTTGGGGTGAGTGCATTTAACAAACCGAGATCTGTCTTCACTACAGCAACTCCAAACAGGACAATCAGGCCATCTGAACAGAATATAACCTCCAACGGTTCTAGGTATGAACTCCGGCGACTTAGAGATGACCGGTTCCTCGATACCAGCACGAGATCTGTTCAGGCGCAGTCCAAGCCCCCGGTGTAACACCTCAAACAACCACCGTGATTTCCTTTAGGAAAAATCACCACCCTCAGCCGTCCCTTGCCCACTTGTAACGATACAAGAAAGAAGCCCCCTCTGGCATTCTTCCCTGTGTAGATAGATAGCGCCCCCTCACCGGATTTTCTGGTTCTAAAAAACCTACCATTCGGTTCCAAGGATTGGATGGCCTCCACCCCTTCTACCAGCCAGAGGATTTCGGCACCATTGATAAAAATTTCTATAGAGAATCCACGGGATCTCTCTACCATTCGCAGTGATGGATTTGATCAAAATAAAAACTTGGATTGGATCATTAGTAATCAGATAGTTTTGGTTCGTGATACACTTTAAATCTGGTTTGATCTTAGGCAGATCAAATAACGTTATATCGGAATTCAATCTGATTTATGACATCAATGAAACAGGTGGGAGATACCAACCCACACTCAAACCAGTTAAAGTGGTTTGAATCCAAACCCATCCTCCTAACCCACTTAACTACTTTTAATATAAAACTAACAATTTTTTTTGGATCAATTATATAAAACTAACAATCAATAATCACATCATATCACACCATATAACGAACATACACTACAAAAAATACTTGGAAAGTCTGAGTGGATTGGAACAAAATTTTGCCTCCCCTACTCATTTATACAAAGATAGCTACTCATCATAGAGGTGGTAAAATCTGAACCAAACCACATGACCCACTCTGCATTTGGGTGGATTAGAAATTAGGATTCATATTTTTAACCAATTAAGTTTTAATCCTAATCATATATAAATATAATATATATATATACATATATATATATGATAAATATATTAAATAATTATTCAATATCTAATATAATACACAATGTCATATAATGTATTTTTTATCAATTTATATAACTTTTATTAAAGAAAAGAAGTTAAATGGGTTACAAATGCAGATTACAATTTAAATCCCTTTACATAGATTAAGTTCTGACTGACCATGTATAATCATTTAATCAAAGGGAAAATTTAGGTTGCAGCAAAACCAACCCAAACTCAACTCCATATAGACTTCACAATTGTTTTATAATTAGATGTATCTATATGCCCTCAAATTTATTAATATATTTCTTGCGTTTTTTAATCCTTACTCCCATGCATCTCATGGGGCGTCCAGTAGCTTATACAGAAACATATTAGCTGGAATGTATCTACAAACTGCAAAACCTTACTAGCTGAACATGGGATTGTTTACATATTTCATTTAAAAAAAAAAAAAAGTAATACTCACAGTAAAACTTCTTCCCAATGGGGTGTCCAGAAAAACACTTAGCTGCTTCCTGTACTGCAAGGATAAAAGAATAACCAAAGAACGTTACAAACTATCATGCTGATAACTAAGTACCATAAAAAACCAACAACTCCACTTTTAAGATGAGAAGTACATAATCCAATTTCAAACCAAAAGAAACAGGAACATGAAAGAATATTTCACAATATTAAATAGCAATTATGTGGCAGCAAATTCTCAGTTGTACATAGAGGAACAAAACTCTCTCTCTCTCTCTCTCTCTCTCTCTCTCTCTTGGTTAAATATAACTTTATTTATTTAAGGGGACCATACGGGCTACAGCCCTTCCCAGCAAATCATCATGAATTACATTTGTGATGCATTGAGGAATGTTCTCATTACCAATCCATTCCTGAGATTCACGATTGTTTAATGCCCAATTTGCTAATGTATCCACTGTTTGATTGCCTTCACGAAAGTTATGACTGATCCTGTAGTTTTGGAAGCTTGGTAGTAAATCTTTGGTTCGGCCAATAAGACTATTGAGCTTCCAAGGTGGGATAGAATTCCGCATCTGGATCCAATTAATAACTGTCTATTATCCCCCTCAATCCAGATATTTTGAATGCTACATTTCTTAACAAGTTCAATGCCCAATAAGACTCCATGTGATTCTGCCCGAATTGCATTTGCCATCGGAAGAAGGGTACAGGCAGCCACAGTAAAATTACTGAAGTGGTCTCTGATGATGGCTGCAGCGCTAGCCTGATTATTAGAAGTGTTTGAAGCACCATCAAAGTTAACCTTATGCCAATTCTCCGGTGGTAATTTCCATAGAACCATAATCTCTTCTTTGTGCTTTTTCAGTCGATCATTTGCTTTCCCACTAGTAAATTCATTCCAACAACTACAGATTGAATTAATCGCCAAGTGTAAATTCGGCTCCACGCCATTGAATACCATGTTGTTACGAATTTTCCATACTTCCCAGAAGGTGAACGCACATAATGATAAGACGCTAGGTTCAGAACAATGGTCGTGATCCCATTGCCAGAAATCTTGAATCCAATTCTTAATTAGAGTCTCACCAGGTGTTGTACGAATCGGAATTGGCAATCCAAACCATAAGCCACACGACCAAGGACAATGGAGGAAAAGCTGACTCGAGGTTTCTGAATGGATGTTACAAAAAGGACAAGAATTGCCCATGTGCATGCCCATTCTGCATAAAAGATCCCTGGTCTGATGTTTGTCAGGACAAGCTCTCCATAATAGAATTTTATGCTTCTTCGGACAAGGTGCATACCATAAACGATTCCAAAACTGATCCGGGGGATTCAAAGAAGGATTGGACAGATTTATAGCTAATATGTAGGCTAATTTTACATAGAATTTCCCTGACGTTGTATGAGCCCAGATTCTTTAATCCTCATCATTGGGATATGGTAAAGGGAGTGTTAAGATCTTAGAGGCAATATCTAGTGACCATAGATGCCTGATGAGATTTGAGTTCCATCCGCCCAACAATGAATCGATAATATCAGCTACAACAACAGGTTGTTGAGAATCCATTGTGTTGGTCTGAGGTGGATAGATAGTACCTGGTTGTATCCAAGCCTCCGACTGTAGTTGGATTTTACTGTCATTGCCAACTTGCCAACCATATCCTTGTTTTAAGGTTTCTTTCACATGAATAATGCTCTTCCCACCCCAAGAAGATTTGTGGTTTTGTCCTCCGGCCTTGAGAAGGTCATCCTGAGAGATGTATTTTTGCCTCATTTGATCACTCCACATAGAGGGGTCCTTAGACAAGAGTCTCCAACCGCGTTTAACCATGAAGGCCGTATTCTGATGCTCTAACTGTTTAAGACTGAGACCACCTTGACTGCGGGGAGTGCAGATCTTTTTCCATTTAATATAGTGCATCTTTCTTTCAGATTGATCATGGCCCCAAATAAAGTTTCTTCTTAACTTCTCAATTGAAGAAAGAGTATTCTTTGGTATTTCAAAGCAAGCCATCATGTGATTGGGGATAGCCGAGATGACACTATTAACCAATGTAGTCCTTCCTGCAAGAGAGAGAAACTTTCTTTTCCAACCTGAAAGTTTATTATTAATTCCCTCCAAGATATCCTGAAAGTGTGTAGCCTTTGGTTTACCTGAGAATACCGGGATGCCCAAATATTTGTTAATATTGTCATTCAACAAGATGTTCCATACCTGTGCAACAGTCTGTTTGTGATCCCGAGGCATATTAGGGCTAAATAGAATGCAGGATTTGAGATGATTGGTTGCAAATCCCGAAAGCCTTTGGAATTTCTCCAAAATTCTTGTCATACCTCGGTAATTCAAAGCTGATGCATTGCCGAAAAGAAGGATGTCATCAGCGAAAAGGAGATGGCTAATAGTACATCCCCTCCCAATCTGAATGCCTTTGATAATATGTTGAGTCTGTGCCAGTTGAATCTTCTGAGATAAGATCTCCATACAAATAATGAAAAGGATAGGTGATAGAGGTCCCTATCGAATTCCTCTTTCCAGTTTCAGAAATCCAAAAGGAGCACCATTCAATAAGATCGAAAACAAGGTTGAGGAAATACATATGTGAATCAGACTGACAAGATGCTCTGGGAAGCCCAATTTAAGCATAGATGCCGTAATAAAGTTCCATTCCAGCCTATCGTATGCCCTGCTAAGATCAAGCTTGACTGCCATAATACCACCTTTGCCTTTGTGTTTCCTGTGAATTGTATGAAATACTTCATGTGCTAATAAAATATTGTCATGAATTGAACGTTGTGACACGAAGGCGCCCTGGAATGGACTGATGATTTTTGGCAGAATCTATTTCAATCGATTAACTAAAACTTTCACCACCATCTTATAAGCCACATTCCAGAGAACCCATCAGGTCCAGGTGCTTTCCAAAGGCCGATCTGTTGAATAGCCATATGCACTTCATCATAAGAGACGAGCAATCAACCTGTCCATATCAGAAGCCTCCAAACTAGGTTGAATATCCGTCAGATACGACTCAAAGTTGTTTGGATTGGACGATTGGAAGAGTGCATTAAAATGGTTAATCAAGTGATTTCCAATGTGCATACGGCCACAAATAAACTCTCCGTCATAGTTTTGTATATGATCGATAGATTTCTTCTGCGAAGAATCATTGTAGAGATGAAAAAAGTGTGTGTTTTGATCTCCGGCCTGTAACCATTGAATTCTTGATTTCTGGGCCCACAGCATTTCTTCTTGTTTTAAAAGAGACTTCAATTTCAATTTCAGTCTGGATTCCTTGTCTTGTGCCATTAAGGAATTGTTGTACACACATTCCTCCTGCACCCCATAAAGCTCAGTGTAGGTTCTACGAATTTGGAAGTGTAAATTACCCACCAAGTCTCGGTTCCACTTAGTCAGGTCAGCTTTTGTTTTCCTGAGTTTAGAGATAATGAGGAAGGAAGGGGACATGTTGGTATGATGTTGCCAAGCATTTAGAATAACAGATTGGCATTGCCCATGTTGTACCCAAAATCCTTCGAATCGAAAGGGGCATTGAGTTCTTGCTTCATTTCTTTCTGTTCTTATAATCAACGGACAATGATCAGATTCCGTCCATGCCCCGTGTTCAATAACAGTTTCTGGGAAAAGCAGTTGCCATTCACTGTTACAGATTGCTCCATCAATGCGTTCCCAAATAGTAGCGTTGCCTTCTCTACCATTTGTCCATGTAAACTTATACCAAGAAAATCCCAGATCCAGAAGATTGTTATTGAATATAATCTGTTTGAGTCTACAATGAGTATTAACTGATACGGGTACTCCACCACATTTCTCATAGGCTGCCGTAAAAGCATTCCAATCTCTCTCTGTCTCTCTCTCACACACACGCACGCACACGCGCGCACAAAAAAAAAAAAAGAATCTGCATTTTTCCAGTTAAAAGAGATATGCAGTCTCCAGTCAATTGTTCAGGAAAAGAGAAGGATACCTCAACAGAGCATTAGATGAAATCAAATTTGATTCAGGATCAGCTAGTTTGCATGAGCCTGAAAGCAAAATCCTTAACATCCACCTAATCATGTTCAATTAAATCTACTTCTGAAACAACAGTTCCAGACGAAACTTCCCAAAATCCCCCATTCTATATAAGGATGCTATAGGCTTCACCCTGACAAAGCCATAAGTCCAAAGCATCTTGTGTCTCTTTCTGAGAACACTTTTGCTATGGGTCACCAAATCCTGGATGGTATTTTGATGGCCAATGAATGCAGTGACTCTAGAGTGAAGAGTGGGAAGCCATGCATCATGTGCAAGGTTTATTTGACAAAAGCTTAAGATCATATCAACTGGATGTTCTTTATAAATGCTTAGAAGAATGGTTAAATAGGGAGGTTGAATTGAGACATGTATCTCCACTCCCATGTTCTCAAGCTAATGGCAATTTTTCTAGTATCTTTAAAAGCTCCAAGAGATCGAAGCAAGGTGATCCATTTTCACCATTCTTCTTCATTTTGGTTGGGGAAGCTTCAAGTAGGATGCTTGTGAAGGCATAATCCAATCGCCTCATAGATGGGACTTTGTCTAGATACGGAGCTCCACTTGTCACTCAGAGGTTGTGGATGACTTTCTGTTATTTTGTGATGTGAGGCATTCCTAACTTCAAGCGATCAGCATATCCTTCTATGCTTTGAAGCAACTTTAGTTTGAAAACTAATCTCGGGAAAATTGAGATGTCCAGAATAGGAAAAGTGATTAACCTGGAATTGTTGCATGTTAATTGGGATGTAGGATTGGCTCTCTTCTGACTACCTATCTGGGTCTCCTTTTAGGAGCTTCTCAGCAGGCCTCTTCTATTTGGAACCCAGGATCAGAAGGGACTAAATGAAAGTTAGCAATGTGGAAGAGGGGTTTTCTGTCTAAAGGGGGGAAAACTAACGTTGATCGAATTTGTCAAATCTTCTGACCTACTTCTTATCTCTAATCCCCCATTCTAATTGTGGTGGCAAGAGAATTGAGAAGTTACAAAGGGATATTCTTTACAGCGTTAAAGTTGATTAGTCTAAGTACCGTCTAGTAAGGTGGGAGTAGGTGTATAGGCCCAAGCAACATGGGGAATTGGAAATCAGACCTTCAATCACTTTCAACCAAGTTCTTGTGGATAAATGGCTGTGGAGGTACAAGGAGAAACACAGTAGCCTGTGGACGATTATTATTGCCTTAAGTATGAGTCCAGTAACCTAGAGTAGAACAATGATATGGATAGGAAAGCTAACATTTTAGTGTTAGAAATCTATAGCTTTGATTTATGAGAAAAATTTTCAAAGGGATGTTCAAGGTTGGTCACAAGACAGCAGTTTGCTGTTGGCTTGAAACTGGAAAAGTGGTGTGGCAAATCCTCTTTAAACCGTTTCTTCTTGGAGTTATTCTCTATTATGAACAAAGGAGCATTGATATTTGAGTATTTGGAAAGGAAGGGTTCCATATCAGTTGGAGACCTTTGCATAGACCTCCTGGCAACCGAGACATTGATTCTATAAACTTTTGTATCCTACATTTATTCCGGTTCCTTTTCAGATTGTGGGTGTTATTAAGAGATGGTGGCTTTGGAAAAAGAAAGGATCCTTTATAGTTAAATCCTTTTTTCTACTTTGTTCTCTCAGGGAGCTGCATTCCCTATTGCTTCTTTAACCTAGAAGAGTCAAGTTCCATTAACGGTGGCTTTCTTCATAAGCACTGCAACATATCTGCTCCCTTATAGAAAGTCCAAAACATCAACTACGTAGGGATTTATGGACTTTTCTCTTTTGTTTAGGACTTCCAAGCTGGAGGATTGCATTAGCCCAGTGATTCAATTTTTTTATCTATTGCTTTATTAGAATTAAAAAAGACTTTGGCTTCTAACTGGGTCTCATAATTAGGATATTAATTGATTTATTTCCTTTTTGGAAGTTGTTTATTTATTTGATTGGTTTGATTTGGTTATTTTATTAACTTCTACTTGATTTTGAAGTAGATTTTGAGCCCCACTAGGATACCTTATGGGATAGGATTAATTTTAGAAGGTTTTTACTAGCCTCGGAAATTTCGCTAATGCTATAAACAAAGCTTCTTGAATGCACACAAACTTAAGTGATTTTTGTTTGAGAATTGAATACTGAATAGTGGGATCACCAATTATCTAAATTTGGGAGCCTCAGTGTGTGATTTGAACAGTCTAATGCTAGGTGGATTTATTTGGTTGTTGCTATCATCTAGAATTTCAGCCCAGGAACTATTCTACAGTTTCCTGGGTCTTTAGCAACAGATAATCAACTAAAATAGCTTCTCTTTGCTGATACACCATCGTCTTCCTCACGTCCAGAATAGGAGAACCATGAACACAAGGCATCATCACAAGATAGGAGAACCATGAACCACAGGCATCATAAGAATATGACCAATGTAGGCTGTAGGCTTTCCGCTTTGGCGTGACAATTATGATCCATCAAAAATATACAAGCATCACCTTCAAAAAAAAAAAAAAATACAAGCGTGCCTCTATGGATAACAGATACTCCTTTTACCTAGCAGGGGTCTTTTCCAGAAGAATGTATCACCTTTCCTTTGGACCAATGTATCACCTTCAAGCTTCTTATAATATTCTTATGCAGTTTCAGTTTAGTTTCTTCACTGACACCTTCAAATCAGATTACTGTCACTCCCCTAACTAATTAATACAGCTTCTTTGCTTCCAAAAACCTTGAAATGCCATTCTAAACTCCCTCAAAACCTTCAAGCTTCTCATAATATTCTTGTGCAGTTTCAGTTTAGTTTCTTCGTTGCCACCTTCAAATCAAATTACTGTCACTCCCCTATTTAGTTAATACAGCTTCTTTGCTTCCTAAAACCTTGAAATGCCATTCTAAACTCCCTCTACACCATATGATTGTTAGAACTGTATCTAAGGTTTACTGTAGGAAAAGCAAGGAAATTCATGAATATGTCTGCAGAAATCTAGGCAGTGAATAAGGATAAAAAATCCATGTTCAACTAGTAGCCGAACTCAAGGG
Organism: Pachysandra terminalis; assembly: GCA_031762675.1. Taxonomy (NCBI): domain Eukaryota; kingdom Viridiplantae; phylum Streptophyta; class Magnoliopsida; order Buxales; family Buxaceae; genus Pachysandra; species Pachysandra terminalis. Next base: position 1,114 of record JAUPMG010023572.1, on the reverse strand, counting down.
TCTGGTTCACTATGGTGAAGGTGCATGAAGTTCCTACCGGTTTCTGTATGTGCATCACTAATTTTTGCAGAACATGCACACATTTGGAAAAAATATTTCCTATATTTAAATGGAATGAATTAACACTTTCCATTAAAGGAAATGCCTACTTTTGCTGAAATAAGAGGACATCAAATCCTAGCATTATTACTGCCATCTTCCAACTTTTAAGAGTTCGTAACACGAATAACTTTCTACAATACCAGTTTATCTACAATCATATTTTTACTTAATACAGCTCAGCAGTCGGCATCTTTTGCACTACAACAATGATTCTATGAAATTTTCATTTTTTTCCCTCTTTACTAAAACCTTTTGTAAATATGTTAAGAGTTTTCAACGAGCCAAACTTGAGTTCTGTATATGCTTGTGAGCCACGCCCAAGCCTGAAAAAAAGCTCACATCCTTAATGAGCCTGAGCTGAGGATTGGATGGGCTCGGCTCGGTTCGGTTAAAGCTAGTTTGTAAGTTATTATAAAAAATTCTTCAATTTGAAGTGAAACAGATTTCTAAAAATAAATTGGTAAATCTTCTAACACATCTTAATGTTTGGAAAAAATTGACCCAAATTAACAAATAAGACCAAAGCAAGCTTTAATTGAGCCAAGCCTAAATTCAAACAGGCATAAGCCGAACTGGAGCAAGCTCCACTAATCTCAGCTCATTTACAGCCCTTAAAAATAGTGCCAAGGAAAAAGGAGAATGAGATATGTTCCCAGAAATAGGCCACTTGAAAATAAAGATTAAAAGGAGAAAAAATTGACCAATTATATAATCACTAGAAGCCCCCTCCTAAGCTAAACCATTAGCTTCTAAGTGAATATTGGAGTCCAGGAGAAAAAGACATTCACCTAGGATAATAAAACCCCAACCTCTTTCAGCCAATGAGAAAATTTCCATGACTTCCCAACTTCTCCAGAACTGGTTTGATAACATTGGATGAATCCCCCTAAATGGTGTAACAGAAAATACCAATTCTTTGTACTCTCTTGGCCCTAGCATTAAGGCTATGGTCTCTAATTTGCTTGAGTCACCCACCCTGATGAGTCCAAAATCTAAGAAATTGTTGCTTCTT
>JAUPMG010023561.1:0-15026 GCA_031762675.1 Pachysandra terminalis | reverse complement strand
GAGGTTTTATTGTCTTTTACAATGAAATGTGATTTTTGTCTTGTTACATTATTTATGATTGGTTGTTTTTGCCATGACAGTGATATAAGGGTCTTTAATAAAATTTAAAAAATAAATAAAAAATTAAATATAGAGCCGTGTCCTCGAATCCTATTTTTTATGATTTGCCGAATCCGACACCCAGTACCCGTGTCGGACTCCGACACCCGTACCCGTACCTATGCAACATAGTTTGTAACAAACTGGGTATGAACAATATATATGCTCCAACTTGAGGGGGAGTGTTAGAACAGGCGAGTGGGCCTAACGGCCCATAAGCCCATCTCTCTTTGGTTTATTTATTTTCCTATTTACAATTTGCTCTAACTCTAGTTAATATATAAGTGCTCTCTCTAATTGAAATGAGTACGTTTTGGTGCTACAACAACTTTAATCCTGGAATTAACATTTTTTGTTGTATTATTGCATGTGAATTCATTATGGAGCTTCTAAGGGAATCCCTCTTATGCTGTTATATTTTTTGTTTTCCCTACTTGTGAGTCTCTTAGCTACCATGGGGAACCCATGGTAGATTCTCAGGGGGATGTAATGCAAGTTTTAACCTATTATATGTGGATTTAAGAGTTCTTGAATGGCCATTGGATGATCTTCCTGGATTTCATTATTGCATTTTTTGTAATATTTGTTCTTACCACCTGGAGCATGCTCATAGAGACTGATGAATTGACCAGACATTTTTTGCATCTCCTAGAATGAAAAAAGTGGATACAAGCTGAGTCATATGAGGGTTATGATTGATAAATGTTGATAAATGTTAAAAGTGTTAAGCTATGTTACATGAACTAGGGTGTGGGTGTTGGACGAGGGTATGGGTATGTGTACAGGTGTCAGATTCGTTTCATCCCTATATCATAAGACACTACGACTCGACCCATGCAAGGTTTTCCATGTCGATGTTGCCTGGCATGTCGCCAGGTTGACCTATCGACATGTCGCCGAGATGAGGGAAAAAAGGAAAATCGGGGGGAAATGATAGGAAAATCTGGGGAAATGTGGGGTTTTTGATGAGTTTTCTCTCCCAAGGTTTAAACAACCCTAATCAGTGTCTAAATACGTCATAATACATCAAAATTTAAAAACAAATGTCTACATAGCAAGGGACGTTTCTTGAGGGAGGTTCACCTACTTGTTGTGTGTCTGCAAGTTGTGTAACAATTGATGTAATATATTTTACCAACTAAAAGAATATGAAAATAAGCAAATAAGATACATACCATACCAATTTTAAATCATTATTTCAAATTTCAATTTTTTTTTTTTATTTCACAGAATAGTCAAATAGTTTCATTGTTAATATTTACTAATATACAATATTTATTTCAACTTATTTCATTTTTTCAATTTATTTTTTCCCATGTCACAACATGTTGCCCATGTCAAGAGATATAGGAGAAATGTCGAAAAAATTTGAAAATTTTCCCTCATGTCGCTGACATGTCGCCCATGTCGCATGAAAGTACGGTAAAAATGATTTACCCGCAGGTTTCGTGTCCTCTTAGTCCAAATCGGCGACATGTCCAACATTGTAAACACTGGGCCCATGTAATATATATTTTGATTTTATTTATGTTAGGTAGTACCAAAAAATGGTGTCACCTAATATACAAAATATCAAGTTCTACTCATTTTAAAATTGATAATTGAGTTTAGAATGAAGATAAAGGAAGCATTTGTTTAGAATAGAGGAAATATCTCTTAAAGAAAAACTGAACATGGCTATGAAGGATTTGACATGGATCCCTTACCCATAACCTTCTCTTGTCGTGTTGACACGGGTACTTTGGGGTGAGTAGAAGAGCCCATGTAATATAGGTGTTGAGCCTAAAGAAAGGATCAAGCAGTGTATCATGCAATAGTCTGAGCTATATAGTGGGAGAGAAATAGGCAATGATAGACAAGCTACCACTCAGATCATTATTGATTCTACCTTGCTAATAGTGAGTACTGGGATGGTAGTGCGACCAGAGTTCAAAGGCATCACATAGAGTGAGGTTGTGAGGAATTGGTCCAATATTGCATTTTCTTCTCCCGGGACGAGACATGTCTATAGGTCTTGGGTTCCACCTCAAGAGGGATTCATCTAGTTAAATTTTGATGGATCTTCTGGTGGGAACTGGAGACCATCAGGAGTGGGTGGAGTATCTAGGAATCACAAGGGGCATGTTGTGCATGCATATTTTGGTCCAATAGGGAACGTGGATTCCTCATATGCTAAGCTTCTTGCACTTTTATATTCGTTGAGAGAGGCAAATTCTCTTCAGGTGAAGTCTCTTGTGGTAGAGGTGACTCATTTTCGGTCATATCATGGATGAGAGCTCTACACAAGTGCTCATGGAGATTCCTACATCTAGTCCATTTAGCTCACCATCTTGTGGGGGAGTTGAACCACTTGTTCACTTCACTCGCGTACAGCTAATGTACTGGCAGATAGGTTGGCTTGAGGTTGGTATGGGTAGAGATGAGTTTTTCTACGGTATACCATCAGAGACGAAGTTGGAGGAGTTAAGTGGAGATGGAGTAGGTATTGTTTAGCTGGTTGTAGTGGGCTTTTATGTTTGTGTGATTGTTGTCCTTATCGTTTTGTATTATGCTTTATATTTTTATCTTATATAGTTTGTGACACCAGGTCATTGTGTACCTTGGACAGTGGTCTCTGATGGATTGTACAGTTCTATCATTTTATAATCTCATTATCATCGTTACTCATTAAAAAATGTTAGGAGCTATTGACCAACTTTTTCGACTTATTCTTACGGGTTGATTTATAAAGTTTTGCTGACATTTTGGTGCTTCGTGAGACCTGTTAAAGCTTTCAACTCAGCTTATTATATGATGTAGGTAATTGGCTCAAGCAAGGACAATGATAGAATTCCTGGCATTGATATTGCTCTGAACAATGGGGACAGGTGGATGTTTGCAGGTCAAGAAGTACTTGTAATTGACACGCCTGGTCATACTCGAGGTAATATACTGATACATGTCTACAATTTAAAATTTGCTTTGCATGCTCTACTTGATGAGGCACATGATGCAAATCAATCAGGTATTCTAGTAATTGATACATATTTCTATTTTCATTTGCTCACTTTTTCTTATGCATCATGATTCCTAGAGTTTGGTTAGAATGATGAATTAAATTTAGCAACTCTAAGATACTGGGTAGAGGTAAACATAAGGACATATAGCAATTGGGTGTTGCTACAGATGGCGTATATGTAGTGGGATTGGGACCACAGGTTTATTTATGGGTCTTGTATAAAAGTGCTTCGTCACGAAAACTCGATACTCGCAGATTCTTTGTTTCCATCCTCTTGCATCTGTCAGATGACTATTAATATATGTGACTGGTTCAAAAAGACCAAAGGGAAAGTAATCTATAATTTGGATGTTTTAAATCATTTGGTGGTTGCTATAGCAATCTCCTTGTAGGACCCGCTGTGTGGTTAGTTTGGAAAACCCATCATTTATCCCTCCACTAAACGTTCTGAAAATTATCTCCACAACCAAATTGAAAGATTTTGGCATTTCATGGAAAAACATTCCGCCAATATATTATAATTAGACAAATTTGTTACCGTTTGAGCACCTAGGCTACAGGCACTCTAATGCCCAGGCTCACCTAGGCGTTTTGGCAATTATGCAAGCAGCGTAAGTATAAAATCTCACCCTATGAGGAAATCAATTTTTATGAAGTGATTGTATATCCCTTCTCTTCCCGTGACGCAATACTGATTGGGTGAATCATGTGATACTACAATATTATCGTACTTGAAGTCTTTGCTTTTTGTATGTGGTTATTGTGTCATTATTACTTGCCCAACAAACTATAGATCTGAAGCCATGGCTTCTCAGCTAAATAACAACAACAACAACAACAATATTACTACTACGACTAATAATAATAATAATAATAACATTAAGGTTATCCTTTTTTTTTGTTTTTTCGTTATTCTTTTTTCTGATTCCCTACCTTGGGGAAGTCTGGCATATTGTACTTTTTTAGTTTTTTTCTTCTTCTTTTGTACTGCTCTCCTTTTCTCATCTATACATCCTTCGTTATTGATCAAAAAAAAAACAATATTGTTGATATTATTATTATTATTGTTTCTTTTCTTTAGTATTTCTAATGTAGATTATGGGATTTACTGTTTAATACTCATCCTATATTCATGCCCCTGTATTTTGAGATGACAGAGAAACTCTTGAAATAAGAGATTCAAGTGCCTTGGCCAATAACAGAATGGCTTTCCACTGGTTCACATCCTTACTGAGATGTTTTCCACCTAGGTGATTCTGTAGGCTCAACCCTCTGGAATTGTTATATAGTTCTGACATATGGAGCAGCAACATATAGAAGAAAGGAAATGAAAAAGTAAATGGAACTATCATTTAAGAACATAAATAAAGTTGGTTCACTTTGCATGAAGCTATGTACAGGGGAAATGTGATCAACGTGATTTCACTGTTTGTGAAGCTCATACTCCAGAAAATGCGAACAGGGACTTTTTCATATTGAGAAGAAGTGGCTCCAATGTCCTTGTAATCCTTTATTCAATAAATTATATTACTTATTAATATTAATGTGCATCTTAATGTATTTTATATCACAACCCAAACCTTAATACCAATATGCAGGGAAGTCCTTAAAAACTACCGTGCTAGATGCTATTATTTCTTATTAGAACAAATAAATAATTTATGTATTCTTATTTACAGCTGTTTTGAGTTATCAGTTATAAATTGAAATCCTTTCTACCATCTTTTCTTTTTTCCCTCTTGTGCTGTACATGTTCATGTTTAATTGAGTTGTATCTATTAAATTGATTTGTTTGTATTCTCTGTATCTGTGTTTCAACACATTGAATCGAAGTTTAATACTACCTTATGGATAAATGACTAAGATACGAAGTTCTGACGTTTTGTTGCTCATCTTTTATGCACATTGTTTCAGATCATGCTTGTGATGTTATTCTGTTGATCAATAATTTGAAGGGTTAAACTGTGAAGTGTGATATTGAACTCTGACCTCTGCTTGAGGTGCTTAAGTCAAGAATACTGTGTTTTCTTATTCTTGACTGGTTCAAATTTCAAGCAGGCCATATTAGCTACTATTTTCCAGGATCGGGAACAATATTTACAGGAGATACCTTATTCAGCTTATCATGTGGCAAGCTTTTTGAAGGAACGCCAGAGCAGGTAACGCATTTTTTTTTTTATAATTAACAAGATTTTATTAAATATTAAGTAATAAGTGATACAATATAGAACTGTCCGAGGTGGACAGCCAACTAAAACGCTACCAACATCATAAAAGTAAAAGACAACAAATAAACAGAGAAAGAAAACAGCGAAAAACTAAAAAGCAACTACATCCGTCACCTCCCTCTAAACATATTCTTTGTAGGAATCCAATAGAAGAATGACTCCCGCGTAGCTCCTCCTCTTGCTAAGTTGTCCTGCTCTATATTCCCCAAACGTGGAATGTGTGAGAAAGATGTGACCATATCCTCTGCCTAGTATCTCACCTGCCTCAAATAGTACCAAAATCTCCAAGACGGATGTCGTGCATCAGATATCCAAGAAATAATTACAGCGCTTCAATCTATAAAGCCTTTACTCCAATTTTTGCCTCCCTTAATCCTATTAGTAATGCCAATTTCTCTACCCGCTTTGAGTCCCCCTCTCCAATCAGCCTTGAGTACGCCTGGATAATCTGACTATCTGCATCTCTAAAAACTTCATCCACACTAGATCGGCCTGTGCGTCCCTGAACTTCGGTGTGACCCATGATGCCACCATAGCCATGATGGAGTCTATAACTGAACGTACACTATTCTGTTGATCCTCAAATATCCATCTGTTCCTTTCTGTCCAAATTGCCCATAAGATCTTAAAGAAAAGCATCCCCATGCTTCACCTTTCCCCTCTTGCCCAAGCCACACCCTCTCCATTGATCAAACAACACTACCTTGTTAGGCATCACCTAGTCTAACCCCACAATCTGCAAGAAAAAAACCCACACCTCTCTAGCAAAACTGCAGTGAAGGAATAGGTGATTAATCGACTCCCTCTAAGCTCTACACATCACGCACATGTTTGGACAGATAGCCAAACCGACTCCTTTTTTGAGCATATCATAGGTGTTAATCTTATACAACATGGAGGTCCAAACAAAAGCTCTAGCTCTTGGAGGGGCACACATCTTCCACAGCCTGGATGCATTAAAAGGAATGGAGTCCTGCTGCCCAGCACCACATAAGACTCGAAAAAAGGATTTTTTGGTGACACTCACTAGGATGGAGAGACCATACTCTTAAATCCGGTGAATAAGGATCAATAAAAGCAGGTTCAAGGAACTCAAGGAGATTACCTAATTCGCCGACTTCAGCTGGTCTTAAATCCCGTCTGAAATTTAAATTCCAGACAAGTCCCTCTGCCGACCGAAAAAGAGCATCGAAAAAAGGCATTTCTATCCTTAGCTATCAGGAACAATCTAGGAAAATGAAATAGCAAAGTAAGGGCCCCCCACCACAAGTCATGCCAAAAAAAAAAGGTACGATGGCCATTCCCCACCCCGAATCTCAATTATGGAAAGAATAAAGGTGCCACTATAGCTATAGCCTTTCATGGGTTCATGCTATAAATCATGGCATTCTCGTTCACATACCATCCATTGTCATCTATGCCATACTTGAGCAGGTAACACTTTTTCCTATTATAATGTGTGGAAAGATGTTACTTTCATCATCATCATCATATGTCTAGGCAATAGGAATCCTGTTCTCCATCCCAATCTATCAAAAACTATATCTTCAGTCAAATTATGTGCATGCAAATCCTTTTTGTGACTCCATCCAAGTTCTTTTGGGTTTTCCTCTCCCCCTCTTAGAACCTTCAATGATTTCTCTCTCACCTTCTCATAGCTACTTCCCCAGGTCTTCTCTTTACATGCCCAAACTATTTTAAACTAGTTTCCTTTATCTTATCTCCTAATTGAGCCACTCCCAAACAACCTCAAATATGCTAATTTCTCACATTATCTTCCATAGTTTTCCCATACATCCATCTCAACATTCTCATCTCAGCAATGTTCAGTCTATGCATATGTTACTTCATTGTTGCCTAACATTCTGATCCATACATCATAGTAGGCCTACTGGCTGCCCTATAGAATTTTCCTTTTAATTTGAGTGGCACACGCCGATTGCATAACAATCTAGAAGCACTTCTCCACCGAAGCCATCCAGCTCTAATTCTATGAGCAACATCCTCATCAATATTTTTCTCTTTATGGATAATTGATTCTAGATAACGAAATTGATTGCTTTTAGGATTCGTTTGATTTTCAATTCTTACTGTAGCTTCACCTCTACTATTGTTTGTGCCAAAGTTACATTCCATGTACTCAGTTTTTCTTCTACTTATTCTAAAACCTTTTGATTCCAAGGTCTCTCTCCATAACTCTAATTTTTTATTCACTCCCTCTCTAGTTTGGTCTAATAAAACATCATGCAAAAAACATACATCAAGGTTCCTCCTTTCAAATACGAGTAGTTAATTCATCCATAATTGAAGCAAAAATATTGAGACTTATAGCTGAACTTTGATGTAAACCCATCTTTATTGGAACTCATTTGTCTTGCTGCTTACAACTCTCACCCTAGTTACCGCTCCCTCATACATGTTTTTAATAACCTCGATATATCTGATTGGTACCCTTTTCGTGCTAAAAACCCACCAAATTAAATCTCTAGGGCCTCTATCATATGCTTTCTCTAGATCAATAAAAACTACGTGAAGATCTCTCATCTTCTCTCTAAACTTCCCCATTAATTGTCTAAGTAAAAAAGATAGCCTCAATAGTAGACCTCCCTGGCATAAAGCCAAATTGATTTTCAGACTCCTGGGTTATTCTTCTTAACCTTTGCTCCATCACTCTTTCCCATAATTTCATGGTACGGCTCATAAGATAATGGTACAATTTTGAACATCTCCTTTATTCTTATACAGAGGTACTATCGTGCTCTTCCTTCAAGCATTTGGCATTTTTCTAGTCCTTAAACTTCCATCAAATAAGTTTGTCAACCTCAGTATATCGATCTCTCTTATGCACTTCCACACTTCAGTTGGAATACCATCAGGTCTAAGGCCTTTCTTATTTTCATCTTGACCAATACTTCCCTCACTTCCGATACCTTAATTCTACAAACATAACAATGTTCACATGCCTCTCTAATAACCACATACTCACATGACATACACCTATTTGTATCTTCACCATTTAATAATTTTTGAAGATATTCTCTCCACCTTTCTTTAATCTCCTTATCCTTTACTAAGACTCTCAAATGCTCTCTTAATGCACCTAACTTGATCTAAATCTCTTGTCTTTCTCTCTCTCAGTCATGAAAGTTTATATATGTATTGCTTACCTTCTTTTGTACCTAGCTTATTATATAAATTATCATATGCCAACTTTTTATAGCTTCACTTATTATGTTTTTATTTTCTTTTTTAACATTTTTATACTTTTCTAAGTTTTCTTGGTTCTTATTTCTTTCGAAGTTCTAAAATAAAACCTTTTTCCTTTAATAATCTTTTAAACATTATCATTCCACCACCAAGTCTCCTTTGGGATTTTGAATTTTATCTCTAGATTCTCCAAAGACCTCTTTCCCTATTCCTTTAATGCAATTGACCATTTCATCCCACATCTGTATAGGATTTGTTTCTAGATCCCATGTTCTCCCTTCCTTGGTTTATCTTTAAAATTCACTTTTTTCTGCTCTTAGGTTCCACCATTTTATTTTTGGATCATTTTATATTTTATTTTCTTCCAACTCCTAAATTCCTAATACAAATATCCATCACCATTAACCTATGTTGTGAAGCAAGACTTTCTCGTAGGATGACTTTGCAATATCTACAAGTTCTTAACTCATTTCTTCTAAGAAGGAAGAAGTCAATTTGTCTCAAATTTGTTCCACTCTTGAAGGTTACTAGATTTTTCAACTCTCTTTTCGAAGAAAGTATTTGCTAATGCAAGATCCTAAGTTGCCACGAACTCAAGAATCGCCTGTCTCATCTCATTCCTTTTTTTTGATAAGTCATGAATATATATATATATATATATAGGGAAAACAGGAGAAGTACAACAACCACTGTTTTAGCAAAGATCTAAAACTAATGGAGCAAAAACAAAAACAAAAACAAAAAAGAAAATAAGCCCATCTAAAACTACCTCCTTTTGGTTATTCAGCCACTCGGTAAGAGTCTCATCTTTTTTAAATATGTGAGCCAAACCAATAGGCTTGAACTCTCCCTCATCTATCTGATTTTGTTTCTAGAGGTGCCGCATCTTGAACCTCATATTGTGTAATGCACAAAAACCAATTTCTCCAACTTTGCGTAGCTTAGATGGTTCCACACTTTAGTATGGATGATGAGTAAGTACTCTAGTTTCTCTCATATCCACAAGGTGAAGCTTTGTGAGAGGAGTCTCAGGGCCACTCTCCTCAAGTTGGAGGCATTAGTGCCATACAAAAACCACCACTCAGTTGCAAACAACCAAACGCAAAAATTCAGATCTCATATAATTTATAAATTATAATCTTTATGAATAACTGATTAAGTTTTTCAATTGTTTTCTAAAAAGAATACACTAATACCTAATACCTGGTTCAGATGAAGTCCGGCCCTAATAGCAGCTTGATCACCAAATGCATAAATAGCATCTCTAAATAGTTTCTCCGAATTAGAGATAGAGAAAGAGATTATTATTTTGTTAGTAAAAGAGATTATTAAATCAATCATAATTTAACAATCTCTTATGACTTCCTTAGAATAGAAGGTATTTCGTACCTCATTAAGTGCCGCTTTAGATCTGGTGAAATCACTCTCCAGCCTCAAAATGACCCTTCGGAATGCACTTATTAACTCTGTATCGCTTCCAAGGTCTTTAGTATAATGGTATGCCGGATGGAGGTAAGATGCTGAAAAAAAAATGATATAAATGATATCAAATATTCTCCAACTTACAAAGAATAAGAATTAGGAATATCCTATGATTAAATATATAAATGATATCAAATATTCAAATATAATGGTTAATTGCATGGTGTAAGGGATCGTCCAATCCCCGAGTCGGTTCCGATCCGAGAAGAACCCAAAAAAAAAGGATCGTCCGATCCTGGTCCGGATCGAGCGATCTGTGAAATTTTTTTTTAATTAAATGTGGCCGTTCGTCTCAGCCGATCCCGAGCCATGAACCGAGTTTAAACACTATGGTTAATTGGTTATATCTGCTGCATGGATATCCTGTATGAGTCTCGTGTCAATAATTTTACAATAACTCTTGTAATGTCTAGGTGCAACTACTTGAATTGCTAGCTTTGATCTTCTAACACTTCCTATACATAACCCATTGCAGCCTGCTTCTCTCCATCCATCACTTTCAGTACTTTAACGATAGGATCATATATCTCTGATACTAGCTGTGCATGCTCCCAGAATGTGCAATTGACAATAATTTGTTCAACTTCTTTTCCAATAAGGTCCTTAGTAGCCCGACATCCTTGCCACTCATCTGAGAGGAACATTCTCTTTAAGCCTGCCTTCTCTTGAATAATGCTATTAATGACAATAAAATTCATTGCAAACTGCGTAATCTCAGGCCTAAGTAGCTCTCCTATAGTGTACTGCCTCATTAGGTTGAGAACCCAATTATGTTTGTAGATGAAGTTCGTCAACCTTCTGTTTCATTAGCTTCTTCTCCCCAAAGTCGTGTAACTCAGATCAATACAATGTGCTGCACTTGGTTTCCAGTACAAATGCCTTTTCTACATCAATAATTCTCCTGCCTTCTTGAATTAGTTGTCAGTTACAATATGTACAACTTGTTTCTCTCCAATCTCATCTACAACCTCTTGGTTTCCAGTACAAATGCCTCCTCTTCTGCATCAATAATTTTCCTGCCTTCTTGAATGAGGATTGGTTGTCAGTGACATGTACAACATGTTTCTCCCCAATGTCATCTACAACCTCATCCATCAACTTGAAGATGTACTGATGATCGTTTATCTGATCAGATGCATTCATTGACTTGTGAAAAATTGCCTTCCCATCTCAGTATACTAAGAAATTTATAATGGGCAACTTGGTAGGCCTTGTCCAACCATCACACATAATAGTCACCCCATATTGCTCCCATTTCTTCATAAATGACTGTATATAAGTATGCATCTCCTCAACCTCTGCATCTAGTATGGGACCTATGATCCATATGGGTGGGGACCTTAATCCGTGGGTCAGCTCTTGCAATCTCATCAATCATGGTCTGATAATATGGATTGTTTGCTGCATTCGGCGGGATGTTACTGTAGATGAACCATCTACTAATGGCTTGCTTCACATTCTTCTCTCATTTTTCCGGATGCCAAACATCATTCAGCCTACGTTGCGTCGCATCTCTACTCTTGTAAATAGAGGGATCCATCTCCTCCAAACTGGGAACCCTAGCCTTTTTAGAAGAATTCTTAGACTTCTTGCCAACCATTTTTTCAAAAGCTTCTCTGATACTTGTACTGCGCATCAAACCACTCCCAACCCTCCCAGCAGCAACAACACCCCCACTAGGAGTACATCCACCTTTATCTCTCTCCCTGATGCTGATTATATATAAACCTCCTCACGGCAACATCATACTGCTCTCTTTCAAGGGGTGTCATCACATCATCATCATCGTCAACAGCCTCTTGTATGCCCTTTACCCTACCCCTCCCAATCCCACTAGATGACCCACTTGCTATACTCTCCCTCAAAGCTTCCCTCTCAATAGCAACCTCAACCTTCTCCTTCTTTGAATTTCGAAGGTACTCCGCTACAGCCCTCGATACCTCTAGTGGGCAATTCAAACACTTCTCCACATTGGGATTCCCTCCTGCTAGATGGTTTTTCAATCTAGTGATCCCATCTCCCCTTATCTCCTTATGGCACAAATTACATCTCGTCCATAATCTATTCCCATCTATAGTTTCCCTGTGCTGCCAACCAATATCAACTGTCCTCCTCTCCCTTGTCTTAGGCGCCATATCTACAAAAAAAAAATAGACTAGCAATTTAACCTAAGTACACTGTACATAAGAAATTAAGAATAAAATAGCATTTAATCGTAGAAGACTTAAAGTAGAAACAAGTTTAAAATAACTTATTAATAACAAAGTAACTGAATTTGAATGATAACCAAAAAAAACTTAATTTTAACATTTTTATTAAAATAATATATAAATTAAGTTTAATATTAATTTGTTATATAAATTTATGAAACTGAATCAATGATGGATTTACATAATATAAAAGAAAAAAAAACAAAAACAAAAAATTTGAACACATTTCATTTATAAAATACTATTTTTATATTTTTTATTCCTGTTTTATGACAAATAATTTCAAAAATAATTATTTTTCACAAAAAATAAATACTAATTATAGGTTTGATAGATCATCCTCAACCTTATCACATATAAAACAAATTCAACCTTAAACATAAGGTTTATAAAGGTTTTTCTTAATTTTGTTTTTTTTTTTTTAACTTTTTGAAAACCATCAAAAAAATTGATTTTTTTGCAATAAAAAATCAATAGATCTATTATCTTTACAGCTAAATCTAGGCATTTGAACTAAAATAACATGATTTATAATGAAAAAATAGTAAATATCATATCTGTGAAAAAACTGTAGTTGAAGAACAAAACTAGGGTTTGATCCACAATCTTTAAGGTTTGCAAACAATAACCATAGATTTAGGTCGAAAATGCTAGAGTTTGACTGGGTTTTGATGTTTTTTCAAATGGGTTTGGGGTTAGGGAGATGTATTAAAAAGAATGAGAGCAGAAGTCTCTCGGGTGGGTTTGCTTTTTGCTTTGATCAACAATATTGATCGACACTGTTGATAAATTGAATTTATCGAACTGTATCGCGCGATACAGTTGATTGACCATATCGCGTGATACGATTGTTTTTTTAACTTAACCTCATGTACCGTATCGTTTCAACCAAGTTGATACGCGATACGTATCGACCGATACGATATGATATTTTGAACCATGCCTGATAATGAAATATCTCACCTTAGTGACTAAATAATAACCTTCATGTGAGGAAATATCTCTTTTCAATAGTTACAATCCGTAATTCATTATGAACACTCATTATTAGTTTATTATAAGGTTCATTACCTTATACATTCCGTTAATCCAGTTATCTTGAAAAGTTATGTTAGTATTTCTTTATCATATAGTCATTATAATTAGGGGTGTCAATGGGCCAGGCTGGAACCGGGTCATGCTTGGCCCCATATAGGCATGGCACCTGACCCTAGCCTACTCAAGACACGCTCACGGTCCTATCTTTGGAGCCCAAGCCCGACCCTATGAATATTCATAGGGTTAGGGCCGGGCTTGGGAGGAAAGCAAACTTACAAAACGTTAATATGGTGCATAGGCCATGGTAACTAAAAAAAGTAGGAAAAAAGAAAAAAAAAAAAAAAAAATAACAGCAAAATGCACAAAGGAATAATTCTATTAGATTAAGGACTTCTTATTGAATAGAATAATGGTGATAGGGTCGGGTTTTGTTGGGCTGGGCTAAGAAAGGCCCAAGCCCGACCCCAAAAATATATTTTGGGCTTAAAATTGAGCCCAAGCCCTAAAAACAGACTCAGGCTGCCCAAAAGTTACTTCGGTTTGAACGGGCCATGGGCCGGCCCCCACAAGTTGACACCCCTAATTATAATATACACACATGTTTATGGGGTTCATTTTTAGCAAAGGTATATCATTACTGAACATACTTGTAGATTAAGATAATCTGGTTTAATAACTTATTTCTCAATACTACACTTTATTTTTCAACTTTCAAAACTGACTATTTAGTCTAGATTTTACTTTTAATTTGTATGAATTTCTATATTAAAACACATGCACTTAGATACATTCATTTGTGCATAAAGGCCCTTATTCAACTCCCATAAATCCGATTCTGCAGTGTCTTCGGTTAGGTTAGCTGAAGCCTACTGCAGCTCTTTTGGTTGTATTTCCTTCTATTTTCCAATCTAAATTTCATATATAGAATTAACATAAATTATATGTTTAAAGCAATTATATAATCACAAAAAATTAATTTCACAAACTAACTCCTTGTCCCTTAATATTTACCATTCTAACTCTTTAACAACCAGTTTGCTAACTGTTCTAACTAATTTTATAAACTCTCCTATTTTAAGATTGTAAGATAAGAAAACGGTAGGATTAATATCAGGTAAACATTATCATGAGAAAGGAATTGAGATAACATCATAACCCTAAGAAATATGTATCGCTTACCTTTCAATCCCCTTCTGTTAATTTATGAAGAAAAACTGTTTCTCGTCCTCTTCTTCTTCTTCTCCTTCTTCTGTTCCCTACAGTTTTTCCCTTTGTGCAATTCAATAAACCAACTAATTAGTCTAGGTTGTATTAATTAAATTATAAGTACTTTACTAATCTTTTACTAATCTAGTTTAACCACCCTAATCTAAAGTGGTGTTATTGTAATTTCTACTGATTAGTGTTAACCCTATTTACTTATTTTCCTTTGTGACGTGTCATATGGAGTGCCACTTGTCACAATCATTCCAATGAGGTGTAAAGTAATGCAAGCATGAGGTGTAAAGAGATTACTTAATGATTAAGTAATTCTTCTGATCCGATGTATGCTCGCTCACACACGTTAATTCCTTTCAACCAATAAAAATCCATTTCTTTAAATTTTTTAAAGACATGTCCCTCTAGGTTACACTTACCTTCCAGCCAATCCGAGGATGCCGTATGCACTACACACTACCATGTGTGCTAGTGCACCACAAGGTTTACTGTGTCGATGTCGCCAGACATGTCACTAGTTTGTTCTGGCGACATGGGGAAAAGTTG
>JAUPMG010023550.1:0-15026 GCA_031762675.1 Pachysandra terminalis | reverse complement strand
CTTCCGCTTATGATTTAATTGTGTTGCCACTCTCGTAGAAATACGAGGTGAAGGTGACGCTTGGACTGGAAAATCCAGGAAATTGGAAAAATCTGGTCCGGGTCGTTACAGTTTGTATCCTGGAAAAATGAACTATTGTTTTCAAGTTCATTCTCCGTATCTTGCAATGGTGGTCTGAATGGGTTCTTCAAAGGCTGCAAGGGTTTGAGACAAGGGGATCCACTATCTCCCTACATCTTTACTATGATCATGGAAAGTTTGACCACCATTCTAAAAACCAAGACTGAGAACCAGAGCTTCATCCATCACCTCACATGCAAGGAACAAGGGATAGTGAACATATGTTTTGCTGATGACTTATTCCTTTTCTGTCATGGTGATGAATCCCTTCTTCTTGTTGTCTGGAGGCTATCTCAGAGTTTGGCTCTTTCACTGGCTTATCATTCAACTATCAAAAGAGTAGAGTACTTTTTCTGCTATCAATATTTGAGATTATGTTTCTAGAACATTTTATTTTTAGTCTACATTAATTTTTTAAGTTTTAGGGAGTCTTAAATTATTTTATATTTATCTTGAAATACTTTTACTTTTAGGACACTTTAAGTATCTTAAGATCTTTAGGATATTTTGTATTTAGGATTAGGTATTTTATTTACTTTGGATTTTTAGGAAATTAGAATTTGTTATAATTTTTCAGGGTTATTTTATTTTTTAATATTTTTATTTAATTGGCCAAGTAAACTTCGACCAAGTAACTGGTTAAACCGGAAGAGAAGGGTGCCTAACACCTTCCCGTTCTCTTAACTAAACCTCCCTACCTAATCTGGTTAGACCTTGTTTAAAATCATAATTTTTAGGTCTATTTTAAAATCTAATTGACCTACCTAGGTGACCATTCACACCTGAACTCAATGAGTGGTGGCGACTCCTATTTGCCTTATCTATCTAGCGTCCACCCAAACCAGGGTAGTTCACACCTATCACAATCATCTCAGATCGAGGGTCACAATTGATATCAAGGTTTCGGGGTTTGCTTAAAGCTTTGGGATCGCAATTGAATGTTAGTACATCATTCCATCCTCATACCCATGAACAAACAGAGAGAGTAAATCAAGTGCTAGAAGATCTATTAAGAGCATGCATACTTGACTTCAAAGGAAGTTGGAAAGATCACTTATCACTCGTGTAGTTCTCTTACAACAACAGCTATCAAGCAAGCATCGGCATGTCACCATTCAAAGCATTGCATGGAAGACCTTGTAGATCACCATTGTATTGGAACGAAGAGAACGTATATATTTTCTTAGGACCGAAACTAATTTCACAAACAATGGAGAAAGACTCATTACAGCTCAAGATCGACAAAAGAAATATAAGGATACAGGGAGAAGAAAACTAAAGTTCACAGTTGGATATTGGGTATTTCTTAAAGTATCACCAATCAAGGGAGTATTTAGATTTGGCAAGAAAGGTAATTTGGCACCTAGAGTCATCGGACCATTTGAGATTTGTAAAAGGATAGGTGAAATGCCTTACAGATTGTAGTTGCCGTCTAGTTTAGACTTTATGCATGATGTATTCCATGTGTCTATGCTTAGAAAGTATCATCAAGATCCTACGTGTGTGATTGATTGGAAAGTTGTTACAATTAAGGAAGATGCTACTTATGAAGAACATCCCGTAGAGATTTTGGACTGAAAAGAACAAGTTCCTTGCAACAAAGTGATACCGATGTTAAACATCTGATGGAGTAGTCACGAAAAATCAGAAGTGACATAGGAACTAGAAGCGGATATTCGGGAGAAGTATCCACAACTTTGCTAAACAAGGTAATCGAATTTCGAGCATGAAAGTTTCTTAAGGAGGGAAGATTGTAATAATCCAAACTAATTCATAGGGGTTAATATGTAATTAAATATAAAATAAGGGGTAATTTAAAATTTTAATAAATTAGCTACTAAGTTAGACTTTGACGTGTTGTGATTGGTGGGTTGTACTTTAGGAAACTATGTGCAACACACACAATTATAACTCTCATAAGTTATAATGTGTGGCTAGGATTTCGTAAGAGATTCTAATCTAATATAATGGCTAGAAATTTATAGGAGAAATACTAATTCTAGTTAAGTTAGGAGTTAGTAATTAAAGAAGGACTAATGATTAGTTTAACTATAACTAGGACTCTTAATCTAATAGTTAGAATTAAATTGGATCTTACTAATCTAATCTAAGGGTTGAGATTTAAAACCATATCCTAAACTAATAATGACATCTAGACTAAGTAAAACTCAGTAGAAAGAACTATAAAAACAGAAGCTTTGGACGAATGTACTATTATTCAAAAGAGAAGAGAGAGAGAAGAAGAAGAAGGTACAACAGCTCTACAACTAGGAGAAGCTTGGAGTTTGAAGAAATTTCCGAAACTTCAGACTTTGAAGGGGAAGAAGAAGGTGTTCTACTCAATACCATAACTCAAGGTAAGTACTCAAACAAGCTTTATTTTCGATATGAATTTGGTGTGTATGTCACATTCCTTGAGTATGACATAGAATATATTTCTAAGACTGCTTCTTATACTTCTTAAGCAAAGCATGATCAAAGTAAACATTTTTTGGGTTTGGTTTCCAAATAAGAATCAAGGTAAGTTGTCTTGTGATTTCAACTATAGGTTTCTTTCAGAATTTAATTCCATGATGTTTGTTTTAGTTATATTTTCATTTTAAAAATATTATATGATGTTTTTCTGAAATTCTGAGATTTTTCCCGAGCTTCAGTAGACTAGCGGTATACCGCCGCTGGATTTCTGGGCGAGTGTCATCAGGCTAGCGGTGTACCGCTAAGCCTACCTTCAAGTTTTTGGGTGGGTGTCGATCACCTAGCGGTGTACCACTCACCCTACCGACCTCTGCGTTTTTATTTTTTGGCCCCTGATTAGGCTACCAAAGGTTGGCAGTGTACTGCGAGGTTACCGCGATCTTGTCGGCAACCTAGTGGCAAGGTCGGTGGTGTACCGCCAAATTGAAAAGTTGTCTGATTTGCTTGAAATTTTACCAGCATTTTAAAAATACCTAGTTGAGAATGTTTGTGGTGTTAGAAATTGAATTTGATATATATGTGGCATAAATTACCTACTGAGGAGACTTTTACTATGTTTGCCAACATGTCAATTTTTTATTCTAATTCCTATCATCTTAAGGTATATTATGATCATCTTTTATTGATTTTATTACACATGTTCACGTACACAATTGATTTTTTAGTTAATTTCACAATTCGCTTTGCTCAACATATGCCGACGGAGCATCTAGACTTTGATTTGGGTCCACCTCATTGACATTACCCCATACTCCCAAATTCTAGAATTTATGGACATAACCGAGAGGTATTGAAATCTGGAAATTTCAATATAGGTGAGGAAGTCATAGATGGACTACTTTTGTATGTGTTGAGGGACTAGCTATCCCAATAGACCAAATCTTTATATTTTGTTATATTGGATAGATGCCTGAGTGAAATTATGTTAGTAGCTCGAGTAATGTATGGTTTCATAAGGGAATTTCACTAGTAGGTGATGCCTTGGGATTCGTCCCCGTGATTGAAAATAAGGCGTGGGGATTGTGCTCACAAGGTCGGATGAAACCCTAGAAACTGCAGTGCACACGTAGAATAAACTCCTTTCCTAGGCCATATGTTTATGGGGGATGGTTCACGATGACATCTCGTTGACTGGGGTTGTGACATCTCGGATTAACTGGGGTTGGATTGGTGTGGGACATACACTACTCGAATGCCAAACAACATGCATATTGCATTCATATGATTGTGCTTGAATCACACTTGGTGATTATATATATATTGTTGCATGACCATGCATTGCATTCGTTAATAATTAAACCAGCATATCATATTGCATTGCACATCACATCATATTTCATTATACATCATAGATATATCCTTATTTTCATGTAATAATATTCTATTTTTATCTATGAGAATACCAATGAATAGTGGATGTATCCATAATTCATTCTTAAATACTGTTTGATTTGTTTACTCACCAGCTAAGTGTAGCTTACACTTTCAAGAAGCCATATTTCAGGACCTATAGGTGAGGGACAACAAGACTGTGATGATCAAGATGGAGGACTAACTTATGGTGAAGATAATAGTTTTAATGAAGACAATAATTGATTATTATAGTAGATTGTGTAGTAGGGTTTACTTATGTTTTAGTTTGCTGTTTGCACTAGTTAGGTTGGATTTTTAGTAATTAGTAGGGTTTTGATTGAATCACGCGACTAGTAGTAGTTTATTCCTGCTATTTAATTTAATGGATTATTTGTAAGGATATGTTTCTAGGTTTTATAATTATCTTAATGGATTTTATATGTTTGGCAATGTATTGACTACCACTCCCATGTGGAATGGGGTGAGAGTCATATTCCAAATCTACAGGGACTCTAATGAGATCTCTAGGTTTGGGATGTGACATAAATAAGTAAGAGGTTCTCTTGTGAGAGACCTAGGTGTTTGGTTCCACCATAGGGTTGAAATTCTCGTAAGGAACTAGGAGTTGGGTCTTTACCTTGGGTTGAGATTCCCTAAAAAAGATCAGTGGTTGGCTATACCTGGGAGTACTATTTACTGAAAATAGTCAGTGGGGTACGTCCGGTCACTCCTTGGGGTATAAATTCCTAAAATGAAATATGTAGGTTGTGATGTGAGGCAAGGCTTCTTAACATGTCTTAATGTCATAGGAAAATCCTGGCATCCCTTGTTTTTCAATTTAGTGACATTTTCCTTGAGTATCTGTAAGATCGTTCATATGAAGATCAAGATCGTTGTGAACCCAAGGAAGGCCAAGCAACAACAAGTCGTATATGTTGGATGGCCCCCTAACCAACGTAAGTATGGTATACACACACTAGACAACCCCTAGAAACTATGAGCTAAATTGATATATTGACTTTTGTTTCAAAGGAGATTTAGTGCCCTTTACATGTTAAGGGGCATTTAGTATACATGGTCATCTGGACTCATGTCTGGACAACCGGGTACTGCCCATGGGTGGGTGACACCATCCATGGTTGGACATTAGGGAAAATGATTTTAGAATTGGTAAATTAGGTTTTTCCCTGGGCCCAGTCAATAGACCAAGTTGGTCCGGTCGACCGGTGGGGAGTCCGGTTGATCGAGATCGATCGGTCCCCACTTCCAGTCGCAAACTACCGTCATTTTGTTTTGCAGACCTGCAGTCACTTGGTTGATCGACCGAGTTGGTCTGGTCGACAGCAGATTGACTGGTTGAGTTCTCTCGATGAACCGGTTGGAGGAGGGTCCGTTGGATCCTCCAGAAACCGGTCGACCAACTTAATGGTCTGGTCAACCAGCAGCCGTGGGCCTAGAAAAAACAGAGTCGTTGGGCTTAGTTTTCTAGCCGTTGGGAGTTTCCTGGTCGACTGAACCAAAGGCTTGGTTTATCGGTTGGTGCATTTTCATGTGATCTTATAAATAGAACATGACCTCACTTGTGTGCATAACCGAAAAAATTGAATTTCTCCAGAGCCCTAGAGATCAGAGGAGAGTCTAGTACTCTTCCAAATTTTGTCAGAAATTTGTCTCTCGACCTTCTTCCCTATTCACATGGTGAGGGTATTCAACACTCATCCATTGAAGAAGATTGCTTGAGAGAAAGATCTTCCCCTAGATGTGTAGAACCTCATAGATAGATCACACACACACACACACATCAAGGGTAGTAAGGCCCTCACCGCCTTTGTGCGCCTTCCATTGGAGCACCTTCTACAAAGGAGTGAAGGGAGGAATTCATGTGAGAAGAACGGCACTTTAAGCACACATCCGAACTTGCAATTTTATTAGTAAATCCCTTTAAAAGGTTCCCTTGTTTTGATTTTATTTGAATACATTGTAAGGTGGACACGTAGATTCGTGGAAATCGAACCACCACAAAAACATTCGTTTGGAGGTCAACCAAGTGTAAAACCTCATGTATTAGTTGGGGATATACTGATAAAACCTCGCATAGGATGGTTGGTTGTTAGCCGATTGAAACAGCCATAGTGAATACCTTGGGACCGAGAACCCTGAACTTGGGAGTGGATGTAGGCCGAAGTGCCAAACCACTATAAATCATGTGTTTTAATGGTTTGCCTACGTTCTTATTTTGGTAGACATTGCATTCTTAGCTTTCCATTGAATACATGAGTTATTAATTGATATCAAAGCTATCTTACTGCACTTTCAATTGGTATCAAAGCCTAGTGCTCTAATATAAGCTTTAATCACCTTTTGTTGATCCTTGAGATGTCTAAATTTGAGGGGTAATCCATCTCTAGACCGCCTTCGTTTGATGGATCGAATTACGCAGATTGGAAAGAAAAAATGAAGACATTTTTGCGGCCTATAGATGACACGATTCTACTTGCGATAAGTAGACCATGGTCTTTCCCCACCAAGGATGTTGACTTTGATGGGGTCAAGAGACATGAAATCCTTGACAATGATTTGTGAATCGAAACGCACAAAAATATGAGCATAGATGATGCTAGGGCTCTAAGTGCATTCACATGTGCTATCTCTTCTGATGAATTTAGAACATTTGCATGTGTTCAAATGCTAAACAAGCTTGGGACATCCTTGAGTTGACACATGAGGATGCCACTATAGTCAAGAGTTTCAAACTCCAACTTTTCATTTCTAAATTTGAAAATATAAAAATGGAAGCAAGTGAGAACTTCATGGAATTCTATGCCAAGCTTAATGACATAGTTACTTCCATGTTGGGTTTAGGAGAACCTATTCCGGATTCTAAAATTTGTAGGAAAATTCTAAGATCCCTTCCGAAACGGTTCACTACTAAGGTCACCTCCATAAGGAGTGTAGGGACATAGACCACTTGAAGGTTGAAGAACTTGTAGGGTCCCTACAGACCTTCGAATTGCACCTTGAGACCTCTCCTAAGAAGAAGTCAGTTGCCTTGACCTCATCTATCTCAAAAGACATAGATAATTCAAACAAAGAATCTGAGAGCTTGGATGAAGAGAATTTAGCCATGTTGGCTCAAAACTTCCTTAGGCACTTCAGTAGAAGGAAAGAGAGTGCAACCAAAAAGGAGAAATCCTTTGACAAGTCCTTCTCCAAGTCAAATCAAAAGGAGAATTCAAAGGAACCTCAATGCTATAATTGTCAAGGTTATGGGCAAATTGCACCAAATTTCCCAACTAAAATTAAGATCAAGAGAAGGGTTATGCTGCAGCTAATTGGGATAATTCTTCATATTCAGAATCTGATGCCTCTGTAGACTCTGATGAATAAGAAAAACATACCATCATTATGGTAAGGACTCCCATCTCATCTTTAGAGGATTCTATTCAAATAGCTAAACCTATATACGAATCCTCTCCTGGAGATGAGTCTGAACCCAAAGAAGATCTTCAGGAAGTATATGTTTCACTTTATTTAGAAAGTCGTAGACTTGCTACCAAAGTGAATCACTTGCACACTAAAATCTCTAAGTTAGTAGGAAATTAATAAGTGTGTAACACTTGCACTTTTAGACTTATTACTCATGTTTGTTAGTCCTAGAGATGTATTTATGTGAAAGAATTAATGCATTTATCTTTTTTTGCAGGGTTGGTGATGATGAAGAGTATATGGGCTTAAACCAAGTTAATTAAAGCCTCAATTGGATCAAGCTTCAAAGTCCTAAATAGGAGAAGATCAAAGCTCAATTCCCAAGCCAATTAATTTTTGAAGCCCAAGAAAGAAGCCCAAGGAGAAAGCCCAAGTGAAGCCCAAAAGACTAAGTCAAAGAAAAAGCCTAGAAACAGAGAACTGTAATATTGCGATTGATCGTAGACTATTAGGATCGATAGCAATGCAATCGAGCACACCACATTGTGATCGAGCGCATTAGCCGTCTCAGCAGTTACGTGATTATCTAGTAGTTTGGGTTTTGTATGTGATTGATTGCTTTGTCTTTTTAGAAAACTTGCATTATAAGACTCCTGATAGGCTGTAGATATTAATGAATTTAATTAGTTTTGAATTGGATTAAAATTTGCGAGAGAATTATCTGAGATTTACAATCTGTTCTTGTTGTTTGTGTTCTTGCTGGAGCATATGCTGTTAATGGAGATGGACTTCTATACATCCTTGTTGAAGACCAGCCCGTCCATGAGTAGCTAAACTCCTTGTGGAGTGTTGATGTAATCTCTAAGTCTTTGTTTATGGTATTAATCTCGTGGTTTTTAGTCTTTTAATTTACTTTTTTGATAATTGCATAGTTAAGAGGATTATTGAAATCGGATTTAATGTTAATAATCAAGCCTAATAAAACGATTTGGCCATAGTTTTGTTAGGATTGAACCCAAAGTATTCTTATCTTCTGTAATTATAAGAATACTGATTATGCAATCGTGCTCATTGGCATGATGATTAAGATAGGATTTGATAGGCCATGCCTAGGGAACACGGGTTAGACTGCAAATTAGATTAGTTAGTGTAGGTAGACAGTCCGTGCCAACCGAAAATGGGTTATACTTATCCCTTATGATAATGTAATTCATACTAAAGAATTTGATAGTTTATGCTTAGAGAAACCAAAGATAGACTATGCCTATTCTTAGCGTGATACCTTTTTGGGACATTGTGTGAGCTTGTAACCACACAAGTCAGTTTTAGACATTGAATTAAACTCCTAGATTCCATGAGATTAGCCATATTCAAGGGTTAGAGGGATCATCAATACTCTACCCTTTATCATATTGATTAAATCTCTTTAATTTATTTTAATTTAGTTTTTAGAATTAAATCACAAGATTCCGTTGATTTGTCTAATTAATTTATTTAGAATTAATCTGGTAATTTAACAGTCTAAATCCCATCAGTCCTTGAGGTTCGACACCCTCAACATAGCCCTATCCTATTGGGATTCGTTCTATTGCAAGTGGTAATTATAATTGCACATCAGCAATCTTAAAACATTGTCTAAGGATAAACAAGATTTATCCATCGAAAATAAAAGTCTGAATAATGAATTGCAAATGACTAAAGAATGTCTCACCAAGCATAAATATGAACTTACATAAGTAAAATCTAAAAACCATAAACTGCTTAGTGAATTCAGCCAACTTAAGTTTTCTAGGGAAATAGTTATCCCAAAATTCACAAAAGGAGAAGAGAAACTCAAAAGACTCCTTGGAAGGGGCAAAAATCATGGGGAGACCTAGAAACTTCACCAATTTTGTGAAAGGTAAGTCATCCTCTCAAGGGAACACAGTTAACTCAAAAATTGTGTGTCACTCTTGTGGGATTTTGGATCATATGCAATTCGAATGCAAAAAGAAACCAAACTGGAAATCCCACAGTGCTCAAGAGGCTAAGAAAAGAGCACAAGAGATTACATCCCTTATCAATGAGAACTCCTATCAAAATCACATAGTAAAAATCAAAGGGGAGCCTCATGAAATGAAATAAGACACGCTAGACTTTCCTCCTCTTAATAAGCTTATGGAAGAAATTTTCAAATTACATCAAGCTTTTATGAACAATCTTGAGGTTAGTAAAAATGGTAAGAAAAGAAGGTCTTCCAAGACTTCACACAAGAAGAATTCCACTAAGAATACTGAGCTTAAAACAGTAAAATCTACTAAATTCTTAGACTACAATCTGGAAACCCGTCTAGATGGTATCTTGACAGTGGTTGCTTTAGACATATGACTGGTGATAGATACCACTTAACTGATCTTACTGAATTTGATGGTGGGTCTTTCACTTTTGGAGATTGGAGCACCACTATGATAGTTGGGAAAGGCACTATGAATGTTCTTGACATGTCCAAGATTGAAAATTTTCTCTGTGTAGATGGTTTGAAACACAACCTTTTCAGCATTTCTCAAATTTATGGCAAGAACCATAAAGTGAGTTTTAGGAAGTAGTGTTGTGAAATCTCAAATCAAAAAGGAAAATTAATCATGACAGGTCTTAGAATGTCTGACAACTTCTATGTAATTGAAAGATCCTCTACTCCTATTCCTATGTCTTGTAACTTGTCTCAGTCTAGTGAAGTCAAACTTTGGCATCAAAGACTGAGCCACATGATATATCGAGATCTATCTCGTCTTAGCTTGCGAGGTTAGCTCAGAGGGATACCTAATACTAGCCATCAGGCAAAGTCTGTTTGTGGGGGTTGTCAGATTGGTAAACAAATTAGAAGCTCCTGTAAGAAGGTTACTACAGTCACGCTCCGAATCCGAGATATGTAATCTCAAGGACTTCAAGGTGTGACCTTTGGATCAAACCATTGGATGTGGTCCACAAATACATGTACCATCTCTAATGGTATATTAAAGTTAAGAATAAAATAGCAGAAGTTTTAATTAAAACTAACTAATACATCATCATAACAATGTTCCCAAAATTTAAAGTGACATAAAACAACTAAAACCATAATCATGCCCTTAAGGGATTACATCAGTTCTCATAAAATAAAAATTAGAAATAAACTACAAACAACAACATGCATCATCGTTGTCCAGCCACTCCAATCCAGCTAATCAGCTCCTCACCCTTGCTGGAATCCTTGTGCATGAATGCGTGAGCTTTGGAGGCCAGTAGGAATCCAATGAACTATTCCTCTTCCCATTACCATAATCACACATCATTAACTCGCACCATACAACCTGTATAACATTCACATGCTTTTCCAATTCTATATCCATAATAATGATAAAACATAACACATATACACTGAAATAAAGAGTAAATAGCACCCACAGTGAAGATATGAGGATGAACACAATTCATGCTTAATAATGATAGTGGCACACACAAAATAAATAGTGATGAGGATGAGTGCAAATGATGCAAAATGCTGACGAATGAAATGATGAGGATGAAATGGATCTCATGCAAGGTGTTAGGCATTGCCTAACCTTGTAACCAATGCTCACATCTCTTTCTGAGAATTCTACCCAAGGAATGTTCACACATCCCATCTTCCTTTCAGGAAATGAAACCCAAAGGTAGGAAGAAGCCATCTTCCTTTCAGGGAATACCACCCAAAGGAAGGAATAAGCCATCTCTTTCCTTTCAGGGAATACAACCCAAAGGTAGGAAAATACCATCTTCCTTTCAGGGGATACAACCCAAAGGCAAAAATAGCCATCTTCCTTTCAGGGAATACAACCCAAAGGCAGGAATAGCCATGACAACCACCATACACATCTAACTCATGCATGTACACATACTAAAATCAGAATATCCTTTCTTAGTAATTCTAGAACCAAACATGACCTGTTTAGGGTCATACACACACACATGCATATCTTATGCCAAGATCACACAGGGACCACACACATTCCACATGCATAACTCGTGCATATCATGTTCATACATCCATATTCATCCATTCATACCTTTCTCTGGTTGACACAGTAACATATACTCGCTCATAGATCATAGCATTCAATATTAGTTCACACATGACAGTCAAAACATGAATATTACATCAATTTGATTCATAAAACTCATCACATACACCTTATTCTAAGATAAAGTTACCACACACAATCTCCGTAGGGTCAAACTCATCTTCTTGCAAACTTTCATGACAATTGACTAACTTGGCCAATTGTCAATCGACCCACACTCAACCGACAGTCGATTGACACCATCGGTCGACCCAACCTTCTCAATCGGCTATCCCGAATCCCCCTCTGAGAGATGTTGGGTCTCATTCGAACCTCGATCGACCAAACCCTTCTTGGTTCGCTAGCCCGAAAGCCCTTATGTGCTGCCTAGAATTCTCGGTCGACCGACACCCTCATAAACTCAAAACAATTCCCTTTTTCATCCCATTATTCATCACACATCGTTGAAATATTAAATTAAACACATATACACCTCACCTCTACTTTCTTTCTCATCATTCCAATCATTTAACATAGCCAGTCACAGATTTATTCATATCAATATGGCATTAAGTCAAGAATCGCATAAATAGATCATGCTCTTTATTACTGGATCAATACCATGCTATTACTCATGCCAACACATATTCGATCATATGCATATTAATCCACTCTCGTAATCATGCTCATAACACACCCCAGAAATCAGATTTAGAGGACATCACACATTCATCATTATGTCATGATAGTTTATCTCTATGATAAGGAAAAGAGGGAGAACCATGGAACCTACCTTATGTTATTTTTGCAGATTTCCATAGCAAAGAAAGGATCTTCCAAGTGTCCTCTTCTATCAACAACCTTCTTCTTCTTCCTTAGCTTACTTTCTCTTCCTTTCGCTTCTCTTCTTCTCTCTTTCTCCCTATAGTAACTCAAAGTTCTTCGGCCCTCTCTCTCACTCTTGGTCGTGGATACCAAAGCAAGAGAATTGGTTATGGGAGCTTTCCCGTAACCCCACCTACCTAGATAGAAGGTGGTGGGATTCAAGGATTCCTTCCATCTCTATCATAACTTCCTTTCAAAGGAGGAAGAAAAGACTAACTATCACGGCCCAAACTTAAGGTAATTCACATGGAACCCCTTAGGTACGAACCATGACTCCCACCCCAACCGAGATCGGGAGTGGCAGTCAACCAAAGAGCCAAAAGTACAAAATTTAGTAAACATTAAAGGAAACTACTTTACTGAAAATAATTAAAATATAACTAAGTTATTACATCAAACACTACTAATGAAATAGCAGCGGAAAGGAAAATAATTACATCTTATTTCCAACTTTAAATCAAATCCCTAGTCCTATTCATCATATCTAATCTAGGAAATAAACTGCTAAATCCGATAGAAAACTCTAAGTAGAAATCACTCCACGCTTCATCAAATCCAGCAATGATCACAATAAGGGTATGACTCATCATGCTCTCCAACTAAATTACCTGAAATTGCACAAAGGCATCAGCTCCACTTAGCCCAGTAAGCACATCAATTAAAATACACTTTTAATTTGAATAGGGTCAAATTAATCTCGTGCAGGGTCTATGGCTGGCCGGCAGGCTGACCGGCACACTGGTTGCCCATCCGGCAACCTAGGCAGGGGCTTAATTTCCACAATTTATCAGGGATAGCCACCGGTGGGCTAATCGGTACGTCGGTTGGTCATCCGGTAGCCTAGGCAGCAAGTCACAATTTAAATAGGGAGGTCCGGTAGGGTACCAGCACGCCAGTAGGTCTGCTAGAGGCTACCTAGGTGAACCGGCAGGCTAGCCGGCACAGCGGTAGTTTGCCGGTTGGCCCAGAAAGTGTAAAATAACATGGTTTTTGTATTTTGAAAGGTTTTTAGCAATTTTCTTTAACGGAGACTGATATTTAAAATATATTCCGAACATAACCCAATTAATAAAACAATCAAAATCATAACTTACCTTGCTTGGAACGAAATTGCTTTAGAAATCTTATATTTTTATGAAAAACAGTTGTTTATTGAATTGAATTCAATGTGGTATGTCATATTCAAAGAATATGGCATATCACCTAATCGAAATAAAAAATATAACTTAATTGAAGTTACTTACCTCGCTTGATGCTTCAGATCTTCCTCTTCTTCAACCCAGTTCAAGTCTGAATTGTTCTTCCTCGCCTTTCCAGCTCCAGCTATCTTCACAGATTTTATGATTATGATTTGGACGACCAAGACCATGTTTATATAGTTTTTAATCTTGTCTCCTAGTTACTCTAGAGTTAAAGTTAGTTTAGGATTAAGTTTTGGTTTATAGCCATTAGATTAGATTAGTTAATTAATAGCCTTTAGATTAGAGGTGTTCTAGTTCTAGTATAAGTTAATGATTACTCTTATCCAGCCTTATCCTAATTAGATTAGGTTCTTGTATCTTTAATCCTGACCTTTAGATTAGTCTAGTTAATTCTAACCAATGGTTTTAAGCCTTCTAATTATATTGGGAATGTTAATGGGTGTTTTATTCTTCATCTAATGTCCTAGTTGAATTATAACTTATCCTTTAATTATACTTATTAATTAGCACGAAAATTACTAATTTAATTAACCTAATTGGGCTTTAGTTTAGGTGGGCTTTAATCTTATTGGGCTTTACTTAAGTCCAACTAATTAATTATTAGAGCTAGGTCTTGTTTGGTTAGTTTTAGTTTAATCCAATAAGCCAGTTTTCTATTTAAGTTGAAATGACCTTTGTTTATAACTTATAGTTTTATTTCATTAATTACTTTAGGTTAAAGTATTATTCAGCTTTTAAATTATGATTTAAGTTCCTAAATATCTTAGCTACACATTATAACTTAAAGAGTTATGATTATGTGTGAAACATTTTAGTTTCCCATTGCGCAACCCACCAATCACAAGCAGTCAAAGTCAATGGTGTAACTATATTACTAAAATTTTAAATTACCTCTATATTTTTAATTAATTACGAATTAATCCCTATAAAAGTTCAGGTTATTACACTAACTTACCCTAAAACCTCCCTATGGGCCAAACGACCCTCCCATGCTCCATACGTTGGGCCCAAGGTCCTAATATCCTAAAAGAGTGTAAATAACAAAAGTAACCCTCAAACTTAATGATATTTCACCAAGGTCTCTATGGTTAATTCTTCTAACAATAAATTACCTACTTTACAAATTAAGCCTACAGTCCATTATAATCTCTCACGAAAGATTATAATATTAAATCATTTTAATTATGATTTATGGACGAGGGTCACTACAATCTACCTCCCTTAAATGAAATTTCTGTAACGACCCGAAATAAATAAATAAATGAAATAAACTGAGATCTTAGGGTAAGGTAATGATTATTTTGCATAATGATTTAGTCCCAGTTAGAAATGAAACTTAGAACACTTAAGTCCCTTAACCAAATAAAATACTCTAGAAAACCTAAGTCATTAAAGATTGATTAGTTAGCTCGAAAGACTTAGGGCCAATCTTAATTAAATAGCTTAGGATAATTAAATAAATAAGAATAAAATAATATAACAACCTTAAATGTTATGATGTGGTGTA